>CM070496.1:10850013-10870013 GCA_036324585.1 Champsocephalus esox | reverse complement strand
TTACAGTGTGTTTATGGTGCTTTGCCTCTGAGGGAAAGGCGGATATATATTATTTTTGAAGGCCTGGTTTTGGATGCGGC
This sequence comes from Champsocephalus esox, assembly GCA_036324585.1. Taxonomy (NCBI): domain Eukaryota; kingdom Metazoa; phylum Chordata; class Actinopteri; order Perciformes; family Channichthyidae; genus Champsocephalus; species Champsocephalus esox. The sequence continues at coordinate 10,869,933 of CM070496.1, read as the reverse complement.
CGCCTCCATCACTTTAGCTTCATCCGTGTGCGTGGGTGGTCTGTCGCGGCTCCACTCACACGCTGAGGTAATCTCAGAGGAAAGCCCTAATGCAGGATCGCAGCGGGATTCTCTCTCTTCTGATCTCTTACTGCTCATGATTAATCTCCATCTTTCCTGCAGTGCTGTCGCGGGTACAGTTTGTTATTTGCTCGCACTTTGAAGCTTAAATGTACCTGAAGGCTTTTAAGTGGCAGGAACAGAGACTGGAAGCCTTGAGAGGAGCCACACTTCCAAGATATTAGCCAGTAGTGATGTGTCGGTCACGAACTTCCAAGTGAATGACGTTAGCCGGCTCGCACCCGCGAACGAGCCGTTTATTTATTTTGTGTTAAGTAATACGAGGCAGAATGATGATGATCTCCGTGCTACAGCTGCTCCGTGCATGCATGGTGTGACATGTAATATCCACGGATTAGAGACGGTTGGATGCTGCCGTTTTGAGCATTGCAAAATATTTATTTTCGCTATGTTATTTATTTATGATTATCCTCAGGCTGAGTAAAGATTTGATGTCAGCTGTTGCTGTCTTTTTCTCTATGGTTAATACTGAAATAGAGCCCTGCTGTTTTGTCGGGACCTTTTCTTTCAATATCATTTTAAAATGCCGATACAGATGATGGCCAAGGCGAAGAGCGGAGTTATGGAGAGAGAGACGGAAGTATAGAGAAAGTGGTCAGAAAAGGAGTAGTATCTAGTCTGTATGTATGTAATACAGTGTCAATATAGCTTGAAGATCGTGAATAAACGGAGGTTCTTCCCACGGCACCCGAACGCCTCGTTTCCATCCTCTTTCCCCTCGGCTGACAACGAGCCAAGTCAGAAACCACCGGTGTGTATTCGGAACTACGGTTTCGGTGCCGAGATACCGTTGATAGTAAAAAGGTAACATTGGTCAAACAGTAGCCCCTTTTTTTAAATGTCTATGCTTAAGTTTTGATAGGTGTTGCTGTCTGCTTTGTGTAGCGTGGTTCTACAGGTGGGATCAGAGAGTAAGGGTCTGTACATGCAATGAAAACATTTGGCCACGCAAATCATTTATATTCAACATGGAATTTTTACTTTTGAATACTTCAGTACAAAGGATGTATTGAATACTTTAAGTGATATATGCGTACACATATAAATCAAAACAGGGCTACATTTGATTTCATTATAAGGTATAATATGTGGTAAGCTGAAGAGCCGTTTGGTGAGCCGTGCCAAATGATCCGGCTCACCAAGAAGAGCCGGAGTTCCCACACTATTAGCGAGCTTTAAAAGGGCTGCGGCGTTTCCTTTTAGCGAGGGGAAGGAACAGACACTGTGCTTCATTAGAGGCTCCCACCAGACGCCTGACATCAGATTAGCTTTAGTGCTAATTGCCTAATGGAGACGTGGAGGCTGGAGGTTCAGCGGTCACGTCTGGCAGTAATTCAGACTGTAAGCAGCCGATAGGCCACAGCCGGCAGATGGTGGAGGAAGAGCGGAGCAGAGTGAGCGACAAATCCTTTCAACACACACCGGTGTTGTTTCCACAGATCTGACATCAGAGAAACTGAGCTTACACAGGTGCAAAGAAATAATGCACCGTGTTTCATTTCTCTGTTAATAGATACAAACCTCGTACTACACGGAGTGCCACAGAGTATTCACAGCAGTGGTTAGTCACGATTCACACTTCATAGTCCACTCGATGAGTAATCGCTGCAGGCTATATTTCTGAGCCTTGTTAATAAAACAGAGATTTTTATTCAATGTAAATGAACAATATAAGTGGTAGCTTTGTATGTTCTTGCCTTTGTCACTCCCAAATAGGCTTGCAAAGGGGCGGAGCTTGGGGAGTTACGCTGGGGGATTTTGGAAATATTCCATATTTTTAATTAATTTCAGTTTTCCGCACTCTCGCGGGAATATCTCCGCAATGGCACGAGCTTGAGTTTCTTTCGATTGCATGATATCGCCCAGCGCAACACCTTCGTCACACATGTCGCCACTTGTTGTACCATTTTCAGGCGATTTGTAATCTGTACTAGAAAAACGATTCTGGATATTTGGGGAGTTAGGTGGTCCTTGGTGTGAAAAGGTTTGAGAAACACTGAACTAGATGAATACATTTGTATGTTATATTTGCAATTTAAACATTAAATACACATATTACCCCTTCACTTCGTGTAGTCCACAGACTCAAATGTGTGGCTTCAATAGTCTTGTGCTTTGGTCCAGTCTTCTAGAAATCATCCGTGCATGTGATGGAGTAGGGGGTGTGGTCTCAATAGCCATGCAGTAAGCAGTGTGCTATGTGCATGTGCTTGAGGAATAATGGCATGGATATTCAAGTGTACTTGAATGGCATCTGTTTGTTTTAGTCAAGATTATGCTAACATGTACTTTCCCCAACTATATTTAAGTTCCGAGCCAACCTTCAATTTAGAAATGCCCAGTTTATTCCCGTGGAAAGTTTCCATCTTTGAACATGTTGCAACCCTACACCCAGATCCTCTAATGATGTCCATCACTGCGTTCAAAACAGACTCCAAGCTGCCGTATCTGACGAGTGAGAATATGTCGGTATATTTAAGGGAAAACACAAGTTCATATTCCCTTAAAAAAACTAAAGTGTTAGTGTCGTTGTACTGCATGCATGAGTGTAAACAAGACCTGTTGGTGTGTGTGTGTGTGTCTCCTGTTGTCCCACGTTGGTTGATCTGAAGACCTCACTATGATTCACCTCTCGGGGGAGGTTGAGGTCGTAACTGAAACAAAGAGGACGATGATCCATTTCATAATTTCAACCATTATCACACGTGTCCTTCATCCGGAGAGCGCTGGTGTGTGTATGTGTGCTCATCGCAGTGGGTGACATATTTTCAATTTGTCCTCCTCCCACGACCCACCTCTCGTAGTGGAGCTCCAGCTCAGGGACCAGCAGTTCACTTCGCTCAGAGGCCGGCGCAGGATAATTACTGCAGCGTGTTGTTGGGCGTCGATGTCCACGAGCAGGACGAGGACACAGAGACGATGAGAAGCCACGGGGAGCGGTGTGCCACCAGATGAAGATTCACTATTTGCATCAGGTTGCTTAGTTTCGATTAGAGCTCCACACACACACACACACACACACACAACTGGGCTTCTCCTGCCAGAGGCGTTATAGACCACTGTGGGGGAAGTTACTACTTATTAAAACATAATAACTTTACTAAATACTCAAAAGTAATTATACTCATCACCTAGCTTCTTGAAAGATGAGATAAGCTTCACCTTTATTGATCTTTGTGAGGAGATTCAGTTACTAAGCAACGGCAGGAATTAAAATAATACACACAAGGTTATAAGAATAGAAAAGATTGAATGCAATGTAGGTAAAACGGTTTCATATGAATAATTATGAATGCCTACATGGACGTGCCTTTAGACAGCTTAAAGTCATCACGCTGACATGTCACATCTTCTGCACCTGAACACGTGTGGATAAAGAAGACATTAATTCACCATCAAATTGACCATCTGTATAGCCGTTACTGAACCTTACATGGGTGTGTCTTGCGTGCCTCCAGTGTGAACAAAAACAGTGATGCAAAATGAACTGCATATTCATTTATATCAGTGCGTGCATGAGCGCTTGCATTCTCACGTCTTAACGTACAGTAGCTCGACCACTCGACGAGGTCAAACGTGTTGTGTGCAAACAAATACAAATACTTAAACCCTTTTAGACGATCAGAAACGGAGCCTTCCGCCACACGTTTCTTCCCCGTTTTTGGAACCAAAGCATGAACGTTGAGAGACTGTTTGTCGCCCCCCCGCAACTCGATAAAAGTCTCCGTCTGCCGTGTTGTCGAGATCGGCTTCATCTCGCCGGCTGAATGTCAGCGTGTTCGGCTGAATCGGATGTTCCTGACATTTGACGGTCTGGATTGTGTTCTGAGTCGGGGCGCTTTTTATTGCCCAACACCTGGAAGTGTCATCTGTGAGGTGCAGATACGGAGAATGAAGCCCCCGTCAAAGGAGAGCATAAATCGATGCTTGACACATCTCGGTGACCTCTCCCCTCTCTCCCCTCTCTCCTCTCCTCTCATAGATCTCTGTCTGTCTTTATTATGAGAGATACATCACAAATAAACGATTCAACCGAGCGTTCACAATGAGCTTTTATACCGACTGGTTTCGTATCAGCGATCATAGCTTAATGATAGCGACGAGCTAATTGCTAAAGATGTGTACTGATTTAAAGACCTCTCTTGTCTCAGTGATTAGACTCGTCGCCATCTTTCCTTTTCATTACATTTCACATGCCTGAATACGGAACTAAATATTTCATCATTTGCATAATTGCTGTGTATTTTAAAACAGCTAATTAACTAAATGTGGCTTTTCCCTTTTCTGCCTATTAACCACACTTCTCCTCGATGATACAGTGTGTTGCACTTTCATTTCATAAGGAGGCGTACACACGTGCACGTTCTCCATCGTGCACACGGCTCGAGTAGCAGTCTCTTTGTATTGCAAAGCTTTAACAGCGAGCATCTGACTGGACGCTCACTGTTCTGGCATGAAATAGTTTTAGAAAGAGACAATTAAAAACCTGCCTTCTATAGTCTGCATATGGCTGGAATGTACCATCCCACTGTGGCCATGATTGAAACCTGTCTGTCATCAGTCAGCTTGAAATAAAACCTCCGAGTTATTCGTCACTCTGTCTGCTGCCAACGGATTTAAGGATTTCTGCAAAGCCATAGGTCCATGAAACCGATCTGCCTGCCTGATACCTGCCAGGTATACCTCTACATCAGGGGTGTCAAACTAAAACACACAGTAGGCCAACATTAAAAAAAATGGGTACTCGTCAAGGGCCGGACTGGTTCAATGTTTATTGCAGAACGTATTGAAATGAACTTATTGCACATTTTAAACCTGGAACTAACAAAGCTTCAAATGATTGCCTATAAAAACAACATTAAATAATCAGCTGCATTCATTTCTCACGGCTCTATCTGCAGCTTCTCCAGAGTCACTTCTTATGAGTACATTTCTCCACAGGCCAACAACAGCTTCAACAAAACTATTCCCCTCAAAGAGAAACCAAACATGTCCCTGCTGTCCTGAGAGAAAGTGCAGAAGGAAGCATCCTTTGAAGTCAGGTTGCTGCTCTGAGATGCTAGCTCAGATACTTGGCGTCTCATCAATGTTTGGCTCCGAGCGGAGGAGACCCTCAGGATGGAGTGAAGGTGTGCTGCAATATACCGGCGGGCCAGATCTAATAGGAATTAGAAATTATCCTGCGGGCCGAAATTAAATCCACCACGGCCCTGATTTGGCCCCCGGGCCTCGAGTTTGACACATGAGCTCGAGTCAAAATGCATCTAGTTTTATGATGCAGCTTTTTTAATCATTTGCATCTCACAAAGACACACAGAGGGAGCGGAGAGAAGGCAGTGGAAAGATGAAAGGCCTTTCTGTCGAAGGCTGTGTAATGTAGCCCGCGCGTGTGTGGGAGTGATAGCTTCATATTGGTTTTCTTACCCAGGGAGCAACAGTGGAGTGTCAGCAGCTCGATGTGTTTCACTTCAGATGATCTGGTATCACGGCCAAGGTCTTCTCACGGGCGACAGATTAGTTTCTCCAGCAGGGTGTCATGAGTAGACTCAGGACGCTGAGGGATGACAACCATTTCAGCATCCTTATTGTCCTCATTGTCTTTCTCACTGTGCGTGCTCCGAAGACACACAACTAGTTGAGCTAATGGGCGAACTCACAGCGGAGTTAGCACACGTCCTCCCTGAGTTGTGTGTTTCAATAAGCGAGAACCATATTCATGAGACACGGAGGGACTCTCGGTGCGAAGCTAGGACACGATTCCCCTGGAGGGGGAGTGAATCTAGTAGGCGTTAAAAGTGCAGACGGGGGGAGAAGTTGGCAGTCTGCATAACGGAGAGTCTGGAAGACACGAGGAGAGAAAGAGAGATGTCCTCCGTGTCAAACCTCGGCCAACTCTTCGGTTTATTCTGAAAGAACGTTGCACACGATGCAGATACACTTACTGGTATATTGAAATGATGGAATACTGCAGGTCAGATTTAGAGTTGTATTAATATTGTCTGTCTCTTCACCACCCATTCAGTCTCTGTAATGTTGACAGGCTTGATTGCAATTAATTTGGACTACCTATGTTGCAAATGTATTATCTTTTCAATTCACACACGGCATCTATTGCAGTCTGTCCGTCCTGGAGAGGGATCCCTCCTCTGCTGCTCTCCCTGAGGTTTCTCCATGTTCCCTTTAAACTGTGGGTTTCTCTCTGGAAGTGTTTCCTTGTACGATGTGAGGGTCTAAGGACAGAGGGTCTGAGGACAGAGGGTCTAAGGACAGAGGGTCTGAGGACAGAGGGTCTAAGGACAGAGGGTCTAAGGACAGAGGGTCTAAGGACAGAGGGTCTGAGGACAGAGGGTCTAAGGACAGAGGGTCTAAGGACAGAGGGTCTGAGGACAGAGGGTCTGAGGACAGAGGGTCTAAGGACAGAGGGTCTAAGGACAGAGGGTCTGAGGACAGAGGGTCTAAGGACAGAGGGTCTAAGGACAGAGGGTCTGAGGACAGAGGGTCTAAGGACAGAGGGTCTATGGACAGAGGGTCTGAGGACAGAGGGTCTAAGGACAGAGGGTCTGAGGACAGAGGGTCTAAGGACAGAGGGTCTGAGGACAGAGGGTCTAAGGACAGAGGGTGTCGTATTGTCATACTGATATTCTGTACACACTGTGAAGTCCACTGAGACAAATGTAACATGTGTGATATTGGGCTATAAATAAACATGACTGATTGATTGATTGATTGATTGATTGAATTACTGCATTAGCTTTCCATATCTTTTCTCGTATGAGCTCACGATATATCTGTGGCATCAGGTCTGCACACGACGAGTATCTTGGCACTCTTGGAGTTCGTTGAAGGATTTCTGCTTCTACAGTCGGATGTTCTCAAATCTCTAGTTCGACAATTCGTTGCTGTCTTTGTGAAAAATACCGTTCTTCTTTGACCTTAAATGTTTGTTTACTGCTCGATGTAATTCTCACTGACTGGCTAAAGCTTCGTGGACTTTGTACTGAAGAATAATGTGTGTGTCGTGCACGATTCAACGGGTTTGGACACACATATTCACATATTGCTCCCGCGGGTGATGACTGGGTCGTTTCCGTGTCGCAGTGCGTGTGTGGAAGCAGCCTCTCCCGATGTGTCCTCACTCTGTCTGTTACGCTTCGGTTCAGCGCGTAACCTTCGCCCTCTTCCAGATTACCGTCAGATGGAGTTCGCCACCTTACTGCAATTCAATCAATGTTTATTTATATAGAGCAATTATCCTCGACACTGACATTTCCAGGGTGGCATTTGAGTGCCACCGCCACACTCTCGGTTTCACTTCCCCCCCTCAACGTGACACTCTGAGATGTGAGCGACAAACAAATTAGCACACCAGTGTAGGCGGTGAAGAAACACATGCATGTGTGGAGCTTTAAACCCGTAACACCATCGCGACGGCAGGTTTCCACGGATTAGAAAGGTCTCATATTCTGACTCGGTTATGAGCGTGTCCTCGTCTGTCTTCTCTGACATTGCTTCACTTCGCTTTGTTGGGAGAGGAGAGTCGTGCGGGCGAACTGAAACTCCAAGGAGAAGGAATCGGCTTTTTCCTTGATGGAAGCAGGTTTTCTCTTGTAGAATAAAAGCAATTTCTCGAGTGTTTTTTTGCAATGTCAGCTTGTTGGGCAGACTTTTCCTCTTAAAAAGCCCCTACAATTGCGAAAAACGCAAATATGTGAATTCCAAAACTCCAGGGAAAAATAAAGAGAGAATGGATAACAACAGTTCAACAATAGCCAATCATATCGCGTAATATTTCTTTAACATTTGTCCAACTTTTTTCAGCTGCAGTCCTTTCAAATACGGTCCTTGCCTTGCCTTGCCTTGCCTTGCCTTGCCTTGCCGTGCCTTGCCTTGCCTTGCCTTGCCTTGCCTTGCCTTGCCTTGCCTTGCCTTGCCTTGCCTTGCCTTGCCTTGCCTTGCCTTGCCTTGCCTTGCCTTGCCTTGCCTTGCCTTGCCTTGCCTTGCCTTGCCGTGCCTTGCCGTGCCTTGCCTTGCCGTTGCCTTGCCTTGCCTTGCCTTGCCTTGCCTTGCCTTGCCTTGCCTTGCCTTGCCTTGCCTTGCCTTGCGTGCCTTGCCTTGCCTTGCCTTGCCTTGCCTTGCCTTGCCTTGCCTTGCCTTGCCTTGCCGTGCCTTGCCTTGCCTTGCCTTGCCGTGCCTTGCCTTGCCTTGCCTTGCCTTGCCTTGCCTTGCCTTGCCTTGCCTTGCCTTGCCTTTTTATGGTCGCCGTTCGGAGCATTGGAATGGCTCATTCAAGGGCAAACCGTCAGTCAGAAGCTAACGATGATATCATTCGATTAGGGACACAATAAAATGATGTTTGTTGTGTTGAAAAGTTGCTTTATTGAAACTCTAGACGTCGGGCGCTGTCTGTGATGCACGGTGCGTGAGTTGAATACTGGAGAAGTGGACTGGAGTTTAACCTGCTGCAAATCCTCTCTGACAACAAACCCTGCAAAGCCACACGGTAAACAAATATGGCTCATGGCAGTATTACATCTGATAGTGTGCTTTCAGTCCGTGTGTCTTTATAAGCCCGCACATCGCAGACTGAGTGAATAAAACCCCTTCAGTCCGATAATCCCTGCAATCATATCTGTAAGTGATGTTTCAGCCGCTGTCTGACGGTGCGGGCGGGCGTTTAATCCTCCGGTCAAAAACACTCTTCACCTCAAGTGAATATATCAAACGTCCCGTAGCATCATGCACTCGTATCAGTTATATACATATAGGGATAGTGAGGTGGGCTGAAGATCGGAAGGTTGTGAGTTCAAATCCCGCCTGGAACACCACCACTAGTGCCCTTGAGTAAGGCACCTAGCCCTCGGTTACTCCACGGAGAATGTCCCTGTAATCGGTCGTTGTAAGTCGCTTTGGATGAAAGCGTCAGCTAAATTAAATGTAATAATATATATCCTTGTTGTTGGCTATTTGTGTCTTTTCACAATAGCACTCTGCATATACTAAATAGACGTAGTCGCTATGATTTTGAAGACTTGAGTTTGGCGTCTAAATATGTTATAATTAGCTATACTTAAGTCAACACATACTGAGGAAGGGTTGGTCACCCAAACCTGGAAACACTTTATTGCGACCTGTCAATCACGAGGTAGCCCTGCCCTAAACGATACCATGCTTTTATCGTCGCGATGGGACCATGATTTACAAAATGAACATCATGCAGTTTTGAAGAAGACTTACAACTAGAGATTGAGACTTTAAACCAGGGGTGTCAAACTCGAGGCCCGGGGGCCAAATGCGGCCCAGCGACTTCATTTTATGTGGCCCCACAAGAAAATATGATATGTTTATTATACGGTTACATGCCGATTTACAGAAGCATGTTGCCCATGAACTACATGTCCCACAATGCATCTCATTTCTTCAAAATATGCCTTTGTTCTCAGAATTAGATTTTTTTTTAATTACTTTTTATTTCAAAATGTCATTTCTTTTTAAATCATTGTAACATTCTCACTGAAGAGACTTGCAATTATTTGCCCTAGACTTCTGCTTTCAGACGTACCCTATCCGATAATAATCCAATGCAGAGGCAATAATGTAATACAATACATTATTTTATATATTAAATATTTTATATTTGTATTTTGATATAGTCTTAAAGTTACAACCGGCCCTTTGAGTGCGATCATAATGCTGATTTGGCCCGTGATGAAATTGAGTTTGACACCCCTGCTTTAAACGCATCAGAAAATTGGGAGAAGTACCGTCTTTTCCTCATAGTCTTCTATACAATCGGTCTTCTTTCAACCAGTGGAGTCCCTTTGCTTCAGAAGTCTTAAGTCTTGAAGTTTCCACTTGGCCGTAACAAACTTTTAATTAGATCTTCCCTAATAAGGTTAACTCTCAGGAGGGTTTCCGGGTCGACCGTTTCTTAGCAGAACTCACGGAGAACTGTCATATTGTGGAACAGTAAGTGACCGGAAAACCAGGGCATGACGCAAGCAGGAAGACGTACATCTCTAAGATAAATATGGAGTTTCAAAAGTGTCAAACATTCACAGCATTACTGATCTGATGGGAGAGTGGAGGAGGAGTGAATGTGCAGTCTAGTTCAGGCTGGTATAAGCACTCTCTCAGTGTGGTCCAGTGTTTCTGGGATGTCGATAAAACTTGACAGTTCACGTCTTTCCACTGCTGAAGGTTCGGGATTTGTCCACCTCTTCGTCTCTCGCACCTGTTCGTCTTCTCATCTCGTCTCTGTGTTTCTTACTTGCTTTTATTCTCACTTCTGCCACGGTCTGAGCGTTTTTACAGTTACCTACACATGACGTTATATTGCACAGCATTGCATGTTCGTCCTCATCTCTCTTTCTCACACAGAAGTTCATACGTTTGTTTACCGTGGGTTTTGCCTTTGAGCATGGTGTGCGGTTGAGCGACTTTTTTTATGTCCTAATTTCGTTTTACAGCGGGGGCTATTGGATGTTGTTTCCCTCCGAGGTGCGGCTGTGCGACTCGTCAGGAGAGCGAGGATTAATTCTCTCCGGCTGTGTGTGGCTCTTGATCCGATCGATAGATCCAGTCGCCGCCTATTTGAGAGGGAGGGCCTCTGGCTGTTTGTTTAGGCGACGGGAGGCCGGTCCCTGTGAAGCAGCATTAACAATACACACAGCCCACAGAGCCGTGTCAGGACAGAGTTCCATCAAAACACTGTGTGTGGAGAGCTATTCAGATATTCTAGTTGCATCTCCACAGTTTGAAAATACTTTGCATCAACATATACTTGCTTGCTATTTTATTTCTATTTCAGAAATACTTTGGACTGTTTATTTCTAGTGTCTTCATTTCTCTTTTGTACATTACCTTGTTTTTATGCTGCTGCAACGCAGACATTTCCCAAATTGGGATCAATAAAGAATTTCTCTATCCATCTATCTCTCTCTCTCTCTCTCTCTCTCTACCTATCTCTCTCTCTCTCTCTCTCTCTCTACCTACCTCTATCTCTCTCTCTCTATCTCTCTCTCTCTCTACCTACCTACCTCTCTCTCTCTCTACCTATATATCTCTCTCTCTCTCTACCTACCTACCTCTATCTCTCTCTATCTCTCTCTCTCTCTCTCTCTACCTACCTACCTCTATCTCTCTCTCTCTACCTACCTCTATCTCTCTCTCTCTATCTACCTACCTACCTACCTACCTCTCTCTACCTACCTCTATCTCTCTCTCTCTCTATCTATCTCTCTCTCTCTCTACCTACCTACCTACATATCTCTCTCTCTATCTTTCTCTCTCTCTACCTACCTACCTCTCTCTCTCTATCTCTCTCTCTCTCTACCTACCTACCTCTCTCTCTCTACCTACCTATCTCTCTCTCTCTCTCTACCTACCTATCTCTCTCACTCTACCTACCTACCTACCTCTCTCTCTCTACCTACCTATCTCTCTCTCTCTCTCTCTCTCTCTCTCTCTACCTACCTCTCTCTCTCCACCTACCTATCTCTCTCACTCTCTCTCTCTACCTACCTACCTACATATCTCTCTCTCTCTCTACCTACCTACCTACCTCTCTCTCTCTCTCTCTCTCTACCTACCTATCTCTCTCACTCTACCTACCTACCTACCTACCTAGCTATCTCTCTACCTCTCTCTCTCTCTCTCTACCTACCTATCTCTCTCTCTCTACCTACCTATCTCTCTCTCTCTCTCCACCTACCTATCTCTCTCACTCTATCTCTCTACCTACCTACCTACCTACCTACCTACATATCTCTCTCTCTCTCTACCTACCTACCTACCTACCTACCTACATATCTCTCTCTCTACCTACCTACCTACCTACATATCTCTCTCTCTACCTACCTACCTACCTACCTACCTGCATATCTCTCTATCTATCTATTTAGCTATCTATCTCTCTACCTACCTATCTCTATCTATTTAGCTATCTCTCTATCTACCTCTCTCTCTACCTACCTATCTCTCTATCTCTCTCTATCTATTTAGCTATCTCTCTATCTACCTATCTCTCTCTCACTCTACCTACCTACCTACCTACCTACCTATCTATCTATCTCTCTCTCTATCTCTCTACATACCTATCCATCCATCCATCTATCTCTCTCTACCTACTGTACCTACCGACCTATCTATATATCTATCTATCTATCTATCTATCTATCTATCTATCTATCTATCTATCTATCTATTTAAAGTACAAAAAGTCAAAGGATGCTTCATGTAGTCTGGCACATATCAGACCTACAATATGTATTTGTGTACTAAGTATCTGAATTAAGTATCTCATGTCGTCAAAACAAGGCAGTGTACTGTAGTAAAAAAGTATAATGTCTGCCGACGAAATGTAGAGGAACTGAAATATATAGTAAACAAATGTGTAAGTTATCACAGTATTCAGTCATCAGTAACGGAGGTTTCTCGTGCACTCAGTACCTTGTATGAAAGTACAGATGTCTTAGTAGTAGTTGCACTTTCAACCACTCTTTGTGTGCAATATAGTTTAAGTAAGCCTTTGCATATACACTGAAACGTTGACTTTAAATGTATTATGTCAACATTTCACATAACTGTATTATGTAAGTTCATACATTAAGTTGAACCTCATATTCAAAACGTACTTAAATTGCTTTCAACGAACGTAATACAGTAACGTGAAATCTGTCGACATAACACATTTAATCGAAGTACATTTTGTCAGTGTTGGCACACGTGAGGGATGATTTTAAGGAACCGCACTGTGAGAGCAGAGCAGCAGTCTCTCGGTCCACAGGGGACTTCATAAAGTCTGCCGGTCACAGTGTTAGAGGGGCTGTCCGTGCCAAGGTCGGCCGTAGTTATGAAGAGGTTGATGATTTGGGCTAGATAAACACACTGTCCTCTCCCCGAGAATACAAAGCAGCTGTGCCACGCTAACTGTCCGCGGGGGAAACAGGCTGACAAAACAACAAGGCCAGAGAGGCCAGAGGGGAGGGGGGGTAATGGGACGGAAAGACAGAGAGCAAGGGAGGGATTAAATAGGGTGTGAACATAATGGATGAGAATCAGAAGACGGAGAACATATGATTTTCTGTTGGAGTTGATCTATTTTAGAATGAAAGAAATGTAAGGAAATAGCATAAAAATGTTTAAGAAACATTAAATAGAAATATACAATATATAGTTAAAAAAAACGAAAGTAAAGATTTGCATTAAAAAGATACAGTTACATTAATTATTTTATAAACCTAAGAAGTTATAGAAACAACGGGAAATACAAAAACATGTATAAACTTAAGAAGTTAAAGTAAAAATGCTTAAAAAATATATAAAATAAAAGGAAGATATTCATATAAATATTCAAACTAAGGGTACATTCTCCAATTAAATACATTAAAATGTATTTAACCATAAGAAGTAAGAATTGTCCATGGGAAAAATAAAATAGAGCAAAAATATTTACATAGACATAAAAAAAAAGATGTGCACCACCACAGGGACTTACAGGTCCCATGGCGTGGACATTTTTTACTTCTTATATTTCCATTGTTGAGGTCGACTATAATAGATTTAAATTGTGCAAAACTCATCCTGAGCACACACAAACACTCACGGCTGAAGTAAAAACAATAAGTGTGGCTTGATATTGAGTTTTACACAGGTGCAGCCTCTCCCCAGGTGCTCCCAATCCTCAATCAGGGCCTGCATAAAGGACCTGAGGAAGGCTGCAGTCGCTCTCCTTCTCCTCTGGCTGCATCATGTCTGTCTCTGTGTGAGGCCTTTGTTGTTGTGCATTGTTAGATGTTTTAATGGACAAAAGAAAAAGGGCTCACCAGCAAAGCAAACTAAAATAAACACAAAAAGGTAAGCTGGAGCACATCTAACAATTCACAACAACACAGGCCTCACACAGAGACAGACATGATGCAGCCAGAGGAGAAGGAGAGCGACTGCAGCCTTCCTCAGGTCCTTTATGCAGGCCCTGATTGAGGATTGGGAGCACCTGGGGAGAGGCTGCACCTGGGGAATCAGAGGGAGAGAGACAAAGACACACACACACACACACAAACACTACGGCACGTAACAACAACACAAGGGGACGGGTAATAACCGGAAAAGCATGACATGGGACCTTTAAAAATAATTCAAGAGGTTGTAGAATCAGACACATAATCTGTTTCGACAAGTGCAGTAGCAGAGGACACTAAATGCAGACTCCCACTCGAACAGTCCATTCTCGAACCATCAGAAGTGCTCGTGATTTCAATGGAGGTGATTTTCATTCCTTCAAACAGACGATTTCTCTCATTCACAAACACCCGAGGCTTTCTCTCTAATTTCCACGGCGCTGATGAATGCATTCAGTAATTATAGTTTCGTAGAAATGACGGTTTCATATTTCATTAGGAATCTTCTATTCCACTCACTCCGGATGAGTGTACACGGATTAGTGAGCTGATGTTGTTTGATGGGGGGAGTGAGCACGTGTTGACAGGACTCACTCAGCTCCATCTTTACAGACTGTGGAGAAGTGAATAATGGATTACATCTGTACACTCGTTCCTGATACCCTCACTGTGGCATCCGTCTGCCTGCCTTTGTACTGGGTGTATCTGTATTCTCCTTACAGTGCTGCAGAGGTGACGTATGTTTGAAACCAACCTAGAAGTTAGCTAACCCCTGGTTACTGCAACAAAAACTAAAGGGATTCTTCCATTTCAGCTAATGTTGGGCTATAAAGGAACTACAGCACGTCACATGACTTCACGTCACCATCGCTAAGCTAAAGGCGGCTAATGTTGGGCTGTAAAGGAACTACAGCACGGTCACATGACTTCACGTCACCATCGCTAAGCTAAAGGTGGCTAATGTTGGGCTGTAAAGGAACTACAGCACAGTCACATGACTTCACGTCACCACCGCTAAGCTAAAGGTGGCTAATGTTGGGCTATAAAGGAACTACAGCACGGTCACATGACTTCACGTCACCACCGCTAAGCTAAAGGTGGCTAATGTTGGGCTATAAAAGGAACTACAGCACGGTCACATGACTTCACGTCACCACCGCTAAGCTAAAGGTGGCTAATGTTGGGCTATAAAGGAACTACAGCACGGTCACATGACTTCCCGTCACCACCGCTAAGCTAAAGGTGGCTAATGTTGGGCTATAAAGGAACTACAGCAAGGTCACATGACTTCACGTCACCACCGCTAAGCTAAAGGCGGCTAATGTTGGGCTATAAAGGAACTACAGCACGGTCACATGACTTCACGTCACCACCGCTAAGCTAAAGGTGGCTAATGTTGGGCTGTAAAGGAACTACAGCACGGTCACATGACTTCACGTCACCACCGCTAAGCTAAAGGCGGCTAATGTTGGGCTATAAAGGAACTACATCACGGTCACATGACTTCACGTCACCACCGCTAAGCTAAAGGCGGCTAATGTTGGGCTGTAAAGGAACTACAGCACGGTCACATGACTTCACGTCACCACCGCTAAGCTAAAGGCGGCTAATGTTGGGCTATAAAGGAACTGCAACACGGTCACATGACTTCACGTCACCACCGCTAAGCTAAAGGTGGCTACTGTTCAGCGTTAAGACGTTTAGTCGTCTCGTTTAGACTCATATGTAAAGTCTTTAAAAACCACTAATGGGGTATTTACTGACCTATTTGATGTCAAAGACCAGAACGTATACATCTATTAAGCTTGTATTAACCACCGATCTTATTTCAGGTATCTTACCAAAAACCTATTGTAAAGAAAATAGCTTTGAGACCATTATGTCTGTGCCAAATTTCATGGAATAATATTAAAAAATAAAGGTGTACATTTAGAGGATTTGGCTTCTCCCTTGCAACACCAATACTGTATGTGCCAAAGTCAAGACAATCCATCCACTACTTTGTATTTATAAAATGCAGTGTGGTTGGAAGTGGTGTAACTATCTTTGCTAAATGATATGCCTTTGTGTTTGTATGTTTGAGACATCGGTATCATTTGAGATGTGATATATTAAACACTCCTGTACGCGGTGTTCCACCAGATGATTTTTAATTAAGTCTGTTGAATCGTTTTACAGCACAAAACATGCTCTGCTCTTTTAGCACAAATCAAGTTGAAGCTTTTAGGGACTCTGAGCTTCAGAGGAGATTGTATCAAGAGCTGCTCTGCCTCTGCAGCCTCCTCCTGCTCTTCAAGACAAATGAGAATGAATCCATCTTTTTTAGTAGTTGTTTTTTTACATCCGTACACACAACATCTTTTGCACGTCTGTCCGTCCTGGGAAAAGGATTCCTCCTCAGTTGCTTTCTCTCAAAATTATAACAATTTCCCCGATTATTGTGGGGCTCCTTGGGGAGTTTTTAAGTTGTAAAGAAACACAAACTACACAATTGTCCTCGTGCAGGAAGTGATGTAAGAACTAGAGCCGGGACTCGATTAAAAAAATGTATCTAATGAATTAGAGGCTTTGTAATTAATTAATCTTAATTAACACGTTAAAGTCCCGGCCCTAGTAAGAACAAATCAAAGGCAACGCCAACTTTATTGTCAATCTTTCAGTTTGTGTGTGCAGACGGAGAGATCGAAATATCCCACAATCCCGAATACAAAAATATGTATAAAAGATGTATATCCTATACACAATCAACAGACACATGTATACATATGCACACATTAAGATAAAAACACAACAATCAATATATACAAAATAACAGTTACTTCATTATCTTTGGGAATGGACATTCGTGCAAGATTGTCCATAGCAGCGTAAACAGTGTAAAAAGCTTGCTGGACCAAGTGTGTTTGTGGCAGCGTCTCAATGCTGAGAAAAGGCGTACAATCAGTAGTTTTGACTCGAGTCGTTCCCTCTCTTATCCCAACAGGAGAGGTTCTTCGTCTCGGGAGGATCTCGGGCCACACGCTGAACGGGGGCTGGGCGTCCTGGAGCTCGTGGTCTCAGTGCAGCAGAGACTGCAGCCGGGGGATCCGCAGCCGGAAGAGGACCTGCTCAAACCCAGAGCCCAAACATGGAGGTCAGACCTGCCTGGGGGCGCTGCAGGAGTACCAGGAGTGCAACATCAGCCCCTGCCCAGGTAACACACGCATCCTCCTCAATCCATCTGTTTCATACACAGGTTTCTTCATTTGGATTGTCTGTGCTGTGCATTTTTTTGAATACACGTTATTTTTTACAGCCATACACACAACATCTTTTGTTTTTGTTTTACTCCTGTTTCTCTGTAAAGCGACCTTGGGTCCCCTGAAAGGAGCTATATAAATCTAAGTTATTATTAGTATCTATTGTCCGTCCTGGGAAAGGGATTCCTCCTCAGTTGCTTTCTCACAAAATGATAACATTTCTCTGCGATAATTGTGGGGTTTCTTGGGGAGTGTTGTTTGCTGTAAAGCCCACCTGAGACATGTGTAATTTGTCAAATTAGGATGTAAAAATAAAACGGATTGATAGTCTAAGTTGTAGAGACACCAACTACACAATAGTCCTCGAGCAGGAAGTGATGAACGAACAAATGTCCTTTTATTTGGCGATTCGCCAATGTTGTTTTGTCTCTCGGAGCATTTTACGATAAAGGCTAAAGGCACTGTTACTTCCTCCTAAGTGTTTGTCCAATGCAAGGATGTTTAGCATTTAAGGATCATGCCAGACGTCATCGGAATCATTGAATCAAAGCAAATAGAAGTAGCAGAAAGTAATTATAAGGGTTGGATTATTAAATATGTGGGATAAAGAAATGGTAGTGGTCCATTCATCCTAATAAAGACACTAAAAACCCTCTGAGGAGGATATCGTGTGCGTTCAGCTTCTGAATGTCTTACTTCCCTCTGAGACATTAGAGGTACGTTGTTGCACGAGGAAAGAGGACAGCGAGAGATAAGAGCAGAAGTCAATTACATATCCAGCTTCCTTCTGCCTCACACACACATATAATACACACTCCTGCACTCAAGCTATGTTCCCTGATTAACGGATAAAGAACTGCAGTGACTTCAAATCATCAGGAACCACAAAATAAATCAGTCGCAGATAAGAGGTGTGACGAAGACGCCAATTTACACCGGGAACCAGAGACGATCCCTGTGGCGCTTCACTGTGTAATTACAATGCCGGGTAATTATTCTGTCAGCCTTATTCTGTTGTGAAAAGCTCTGAGACGATGCATTCTCAACGCTCCTCCAGCAGAAGAGTGGGAACCAGCTTTCTAATTAAAAGAGAAGTCTGTCGAAATCCTGTGCTCAGGTTGGCACGAAGCGCACCTGGTGGCAAGCACACAAACACCAATGCTGTCGTGTTTTTTATCAAGACCCCGGGAGAGACTCTGAAGGGTTCTACGCGTGATGTTCAGCGCCTTGCTGCTTCCGAGCAAAGAGGCTAAGTATACAAAGAAATGCTCTTTTAATTGTGCCTTCTTATGTTCTGCTATTTTTACCTGTTAGATGTCTTGTAAGGTGTCCTTGGTTGCCCTGGAAGGTATCTCCAAACAAGTTATAGAACAAGTAGTAGTAGTATAGTAGTAGTAGTAGTGTAGTAGTAGTAGTATAGTAGTAGTAGTAGTATATAGTAGTAGTAGTATAGTAGTATATAGTAGTAGTAGTAGTAGTAGTAGTATTAGTAGAAAGTATAAGTATGAGTAGTAGTATAAGTATTAGTAGTATAGTAGTATACTTGTAGTAGTAGAAGTATTAGTAGTAGTAGTAGTAGTATTAGTAGTAGTAGTAGTAGTATAATAGTAGTATTGGTGGTAGTAGTAGTAGTATACATATATAGTAGTAGTAGTAGTAGTAGTATTAGTAGTAGTACTAGTAGTAGTAGTATACATAGTAGTATAGTAGTAGTAGTATAGTATTGGTGGTAGTAGTAGTAGTAGTATACATATATAGTAGTAGTAGTAGTAGTAGTAGTATTAGTAGTAGTAGTATAGTATAGTAGTATTGTAGTAGTATAGTAGTAGTAGTATAAATATTAGTAGTAGTAGTAGTATAGTATTAGTAGTAGTAGTAGTAGTATAATAGTAGTAGTAGTATAGTAGTAGTAGTAGTAGTATATAGTAGTAGTAGTAGTATATAGTAGTAGTATTAGTAGTAGTAGTATATAGTAGTAGTAGTAGTAGTAGTATATATAGTAGTAGTAGTAGTAGTATAATAGTAGTAGTATAGTAGTAGTAGTAGTAGTATAGTAGTAGTAGTAGTAGTATTAGTAGTATATAGTAGTAGTAGTAGTAGTAGTAGTAGTATAGTAGTAGTAGTATTAGTAGTAGTATATAGTAGTAGTATAGTAGTAGTAGTATTAGTAGTAGTAGTAGTATATAGTAGTAGTAGTAGTAGTATATAATAGTAGTAGTAGTAGTAGTATAAATAGTAGTAGTAGTAGTAGTAGTAGTAGTAGTAGTATAAATAGTAGTAGTAGTAGTATAGTATTAGTAGTAGTAGTAGTAGTATAGTATATATATTAGTAGTAGTAGTAGTATAAATAGTATAGTAGTAGTATAGTAGTAGTAGTATATAGTAGTATAGTAGTAGTAGTAG
Organism: Champsocephalus esox; assembly: GCA_036324585.1. NCBI lineage: Eukaryota > Metazoa > Chordata > Actinopteri > Perciformes > Channichthyidae > Champsocephalus > Champsocephalus esox. The sequence goes on along the minus strand of CM070496.1, from coordinate 10,850,273 downwards.
TAGTAGTATAATAGTAGTAGTAGTATATAGTAGTAGTAGTAGTAGTATATAGTAGTAGTAGTAGTAGTATAGTAGTATAGTAGTAGTATATAGTAGTAGTAGTAGTATAAATAGTAGTAGTAGTAGTAGTAGTAGTAGTAGTATAAATAGTAGTAGTAGTAGTAGTAGTAAAGGCGCTTCTAAGAAAATGCCTTCTTTTTTTATTTTATTATTATCTGTATTACCATTATTTAAATTATTTTTACTATATTACATTTCTT
>CM070496.1:10807513-10845013 GCA_036324585.1 Champsocephalus esox | reverse complement strand
AAAGTACAGGTATTTGGGTTCAACATGTAAGAAGTAGAAAGTACAGGTATTTGAGTTCAACATGTAAGAAGTAGAAAGTACAGGTATTTGAGTTCAACATGTGAGAAGTAGAAAGTACAGGTATTTGAGTTCAACATGTGAGAAGTAGAAAGTACAGGTATTTGTGTTCAATATGTAAGAAGTAGAAAGTACAGGTATTTGAGTTCAACATGTAAGAAGTCAAAGTAAAAAGTCGTCAGAAAAATAAGTCGTGGAGTAAAGTACTGATACCAGAAACATGTACTTAAGTACAGTAACGAAGTATTTGTACTCCACTACTTCCCACCTCTGCATGCACGTGCACACACCACACACACACACACACACACACACACACACACACACACACAGCCGCTTATGTTTCTTCAGGAACATCTTGGGAACTCGTGCGTGACTAAAACACAACGTTGAGCACACACACACCTCCCAACACCACCATGTGCCCACAGCGGTAGTTCAGCTCGTTTCCAAGAGTCCTGAGATAATGAAATGCGTTGGCGGTGGCTCTGAGGGACTCGCTGGTCTCAGGTCAGGTTCAGCGACAGGGCAGCTCTCCCGGGGACGGTCGGGATAAGTGTCTTTCTCAAGCACTCTGAATGCGGCAGGTGATTACACGAGGGCGTGAACCCCAGCGCGACACTTAAGGGCCATCTCCCTCGTCATTCCAACATCCCCCCTGCTATATTAGTTTCATTATGAGTCAAGGAGTCTTGTCAGGCCAGGCAGAAAGCACTTACACCAGCAGTCTTCCCTTTTTTATGTTGGAAGAATTGAAGGAAATGGCTCCCGAGTGCTGCTCTTTGCACCTGGTCATTCAGGGGTTTTTCTTAATTATTTTTCAGGCATCTTTGTTATAAATTCCCCTTAATTATGCACACGTCCTCACAATGTGTGGACAGCGCGTCCCACAGCGTCTCTGTTGTTTGCTAACAATGCAATCGCACATGATGTTATAGAACTGGTAAGAAGAGGTAGGAGGAGATCAACTGTATTGATTTCCCTGCTGACTTTAGCTATACCTTTCAAGCTGTCTGCTTTTCATTTAAGAAGATAATGATAATGACATATTAACGTGCAAATAATACGCTCTGCTCAAAGCCACCAGATTACAGAAACAGTAACGTCGCTGCTGATCGTAAAGCAGGGGTGTCAAACTCGAGGCCCGGGGGCAAAATCCGGCCCGCGACTTCATTTGATGCGGCCCGCAAGAGCTTGCAAAGAATATAATACGTTATTATACGGTTACATGCCACTTTACAGACGGCATGTCCCACAATGCATCGCGCACGGTGACATGCGCACTGAAGAGAGAATTAGAACTGGACTTCGGCTTTGAGACGTAGTTAATTACTAAGTTATTACCCTATCCGATAATATTCCAATTCAGAGGCAATCATGTAATATAATATATTATTTTGTAAATATTATATATTTATATAGTTACAACCGGCCCTTTGAGTGCAACCATAATGCTAATGTGGCCCGCGATGAATTTGAGTTTGACACCCTGTCGTAAAGCTTTTGACACTTTATTCAAACCCTACAGAAAGGTCTATTCATTTATCTGCATGTGAAAATACATGATATTTCTAGCAGGTGTTGTCTTGTTTAAAAAAATTGCATTTACGCTCTGATTTTAGTGGAAAAATATGATAAAAGTAATCACTGTCTAGGGAAGGAAGCGAATAGCCAGTTGAACAGTTGTTTAAATGAACTCTTTCTGAAGGACTTAAAGTTCAGAAAGTCCTTTTAAAACATACACACACGCCGTCAGTGTTGATTTCTGCTCAAACTATTGACAGCCGGTAATGTTAGACGCCTTTAGAGCATTGATCTGGCATTAACACTTTTACCAAAGGGTGCTTAGCTTATTAACATTGCATGATTGTGAATAATAAAACCGTTTGTATATATTTATAAACACGGTTTTTTCGTATGCCCTGCCGTTCTTAAACTTCAGGAATCATGAATTGTTGGATTAGAATAAACATTTCATTGAGTCATAACTCTGTAACCTTTCCGTATCAATTAGCAGGGATGTAATAGTCCTGAAAACCCTCCAAAGGTCTTTATAGAATTACCCATTTGCCGTTATACCTTATCATCCATCCCCTTTAATGGGAAAGCTAGTCCATTAGGGTTCATTAAAAACGTCTAGTAGTTCATTTCCTTTAATGAAAGCCGATACTTTTCATAAACCACTCCAGGTGCCACAGACGTGATTAGCTGGCGGAGTTTTGTATGATAATCTGTTCCATGTTGGGTGCAGCTTTCATCTCCACGCTCTGCGTCAAGGGTGCCGTGTGTCACGCTAACAGGGGTGCGCTGTACGTTTGTGGGTTTTGGCTCTAATTCTGCTGCCTTTTGCTCTTTGTTCCCCTTCGGCAGAAATCTCGATTGCACGCTCCAGTCAGGAGGAGAGGCGCTGTGGAGGTAATTTGTGTGTGTGTGTGTGTGTGTGTGTGTGTGTGTGTGTGTGTGTGTGTGTGTGTGTGTGTGTGTGTGTGTGTGTGTGTGTGTGTGTGTGTGTGTGTGTGTGTGTGTGTGTGTGTGTGTGTGTGTGTGTGTGTGTGTGTGTGTGTGTGTGTGTGTGTTGTGTGTGTGTGTGTGTGTGTGTGTGTGTGTGTGTGTGTGTGTGTGTGTGTGTGTGTGTGTGTGTGTGTGTGGGCGAGAGGTGGGTAGGATAACACCTGGCCTAGCTTACACACCGTACAATAACTATGGCTATAAGATTTCCAGCCTTCCAAACCTGCTTAGCGCGCATAAATCCAGCTGCGAAAACACCCGAGATACGTTGATCGAATCAAATCTGGAGGAAGTCAGAGCTGCACGGGGTAAAATGTGCCGAGTTTGTTTCCTCCATAAGAAAATATCTTGAGAGAGGCACAGGTAACATGTCTGCTTATGTTGCTGTCGTGCATATACTGTCACAATAACTGCTTCTGTTGGACGATATTGTCCCAGAAATAATTAATCTGAACAAAATCATTGTCATATAATGATAATATTAAAGCATAATCTACATAATCTAAATCTATAATCTACAAGGGTCACAACAGTTGTTAGATTAACACAGTTATAGTAAAACAGTGTGTCTCACTGCAGCAACAATCAAGATATGAAGAATCTACAGGAGGCTTTAGGGAGTTTCTGTGCCCTGAGTTTTGCCTCGCAGGCTGCTCCTTGGAGGCTGAGAGAGGAGCTGCCTGCAGACGATGCTCAGGGCAGCAAAACCACCTGCTGTTCGCTCTTTGTTTGAGCACAAGTAAAAGCCGGTTGAGAAAAATTCTCTGACGTGTAACTCATATATCAATGAAACATGATGTTCAGTACGGAAACACATCATATCAATTGTTATATAAAACTATATATATAAAGATGAGACTCTGGCCGGAGACTTTCCTTTTGATGATAGTGATGCAGATGAATTCAAATATCACTCGATTTTGTTGAAGAGTGAAAAACGATTTGACTTTTATTTGACAGCAGAGGATAAATTTAGATTCAGCCGATGTCTTTTTACCATATGTTTTGCAGCTTCAATTACCACTTCCACTTCCATATCTCCTCTCCTCCTTCTCTCCTATCTCCTAGCAGACTTCAACCTCTTCCACATGATCGCTGTGGGGCTGAGCAGCTCCGTACTGGGATGCCTGGTCACTTTACTGGTTTACTCTTACTGTCAGCGCTACACCCAGCAGGCGCACGACGCCACCGTCATCCACCCCATCTCAGCGGCTCCGCTCAACACCAGCATCACCAACCACATCAACAAACTGGACAAATACGACTCGGTGGAAGCCATCAAGGTCTGACGTCCACAACACTTCCTCCTTTAATCACTTAGAGGTCCCCTGTTACACTGTTTTCCATCAATATATTACAGGTCTCAGATATATGCAGAGCCTGTCTCTGATTGGCTGAACACCAAACAGATCATTGCAGCATTACCCATAATCCCCTCTGTTTCAGCCCTGTTTCCAAAGTGCTGATCCTCTGTCTGTTACTTTAGATGAAATTAAGGAGCCCCTCCCCCACGCCCCTCTGAGAGACATCTGGTTACAAAGAACTCAATGGGGAGGGGGGGGGGTACCTTGGTTGGTGATTGGCTAATGGTTACTCAAGACAACTCATCGTTATGACATCACAAAGTGGCCAAAATCTGATCAGCTCATTTTCAGGTTTTTATGGAAATGGATCAAAAAGAGAGAAAATCTTTGTTCCTGAAACTTTCAGAGTCTCTTTCCACAGAGGGGACACATGTTGATGTAGAAGAGACATGGAGAAGAGGGGACACATGTTGATGTAGAAGAGACATGGAGAAGAGGGGACACATGTTGATGTAGAAGAGACATGGAGAAGAGGGGACACATGCTGATGTAGAAGAGACATGAAGAAGAGGGGACACATGTTGATGTAGAAGAGACATGAAGAAGAGGAGACACATGTTGATGTAGAAGAGACATGAAGAAGAGGGGACACATGTTGATGTAGAGGAGACATGAAGAAGAGGGGACACATGTTGATGTAGAAGAGACATGAAGAAGAGGGGACACATGTTGATGTAGAAGAGACATGAAGAAGAGGGGACACATGTTGATGTAGAAGAGACATGAAGAAGAGGGGACACATGTTGATGTAGAAGAGACATGAAGAAGAGGGGACACATGTTGATGTAGAAGAGACATGGAGAAGAGGGGACACATGTTGATGTAGAAGAGACATGAAGAAGAGGGGACACATGTTGATGTAGAAGAGACATGAAGAAGAGGGGACACGTGTTGATGTAGAAGAGACATGAAGAAGAGGGGACACATGTTGATGTAGAAGAGACATGAAGAAGAGGGGACACATGTTGATGTAGAAGAGACGTGAAGAAGAGGGGACACATGTTCGTGAAGAAGAGGGGACACATGTTGATGTAGAAGAGACGTGAAGAAGAGGGGACACATGTTGATGTAGAAGAGACGTGAAGAAGAGGGGACACATGTTGATGTAGAAGAGACATGGAGAAGAGGAGACACATGTTGATGTAGAAGAGACATGGAGAAGAGGGGACACATTTTGATGTCGGAGAGACATGAAGAAGAGGGGACACATGTTGATGTAGAAGAGACATGGAGAATAGGGGACACATGTTGATGTAGAAGAGACATGGAGAATAGGGGACACATGTTGATGTAGAAGAGACATGGAGAAGAGGGGACACATGTTGATGTAGAAGAGACATGGAGAAGAGGGGACACATGTTGATGTAGAAGAGACATGGAGAAGAGGGGACACATGTTGATGTAGAAGAGACATGGAGAAGAGGGGACACATGTTGATGTAGAAGAGACATGGAGAAGAGGGGACACATGTTGATGTAGAAGAGACATGGAGAAGAGGGGACACATGTTGATGTAGAAGAGACATGAAGAAGAGGGGACACATGTTGATGTAGAAGAGACATGAAGAAGAGGGGACACATGTTGATGTGGAAGAGACATGAAGAAGAGGGGACACATGTTGATTTAGAAGAGACATGAAGAAGAGGGGACACATGTTGATGTAGAAGAGACATGAAGAAGAGGGGACACATGTTGATGTAGAAGAGACATGAAGAAGAGGGGACACATGTTGATGTAGAAGAGACGTGAAGAAGAGGGGACACAAGAAGAGACATGAAGAAGAGGGGACACGTGTTGATGTACAATACATGTGGCACAACACACACACACACACACACACACACACACTCACTCTCAGGTGTAGCAGCCTCCTCCCGACTGCATGCCTCCGACTGATAGGCAGCTGTTCTCCGTGTGTGTCTCAGTGTGTGACGTTGTTCTGTGTCAGTGGTCATACACTGCTTTCTCATAACACACTAATGCAATTACTGATTGGTGTGTGGGCAGCCAATCGGATCAGACGCTCTTCAATCTGCACGTTCGCTTTGCGTCTCTGAGTCCGGGTTGCAGACGGTCACGCCGGCAGAGATCCAGATCCTCTCCGGCTACACGCAGCCTCTTATCGGGCATCGGGCTTTCGCGCCACGCTGAGCGGCTGATTGGTGCTCTCCCACGGCCTCTCTCTGCAGCTGGCCTTCTTTCAGGGAATACAGCGCTTTGTATCAAAGAGAAATTCAATCACCCTGGGAAATTCACAAGTAGCGAATCTGCTAGCATGATTTCAAACCAGTCAAATATGTGCCTCAAACATGTTCTTTCAAAACACATGTGAGATAGTTTTGGCATTAGCAGGCCACTTGATGATGCCCCTTTCACACCAACGCGTTTTCAGCTCGGGCTCGGAGCCTGGAAAGTACCGGTTTTTCCTGTTCACACCGCCTCTTAGCTCCGGAATCCGGTTCACTTCCAGCTCCAAAAAATGGTCGGTCTAAAGCAGGGGTTCTCAAAGTTTTGATGAGTGAGGGCCAATAGGTTCCCAATATTGGATTGAGGGCCTCCCAAGAAAAAACGGAACACAAAATAATTCCAAAACAAATCCTTTCTTTACTGCACTAACCAATTACCGCAACTCGCGAGATGCCTAGTTGCCATGCAACCAGTAGTCTAGCAAACTTTCCACAAGCTGTCATTCATAATTTAGGAATGACAACCCAGGGGGCGCAGTTTTACCATTCTTAAATTCCATTCCTACTAGATACAACCATGGAGGACTAAAATATAACGCATGCATTTCAGCGTGTCACATTAACTATCGCGGGCCGCCAGAAACATTTCCGAGGGCCGCCATTGGCCCGCAGGCCGCACTTTGAGAACCCCTGGTCTAGAGGCAAGAGCTTCGGAGCTAAGAGGCGGCTGGCTTACGTCGAGGCGGGGGCAGATTCGTCGTTGATGCTGAAGACCACAAAGAAGTCTTGCATTTCGCATGTGATGTTCGTAAAGTTCCAAGTAAAGTCGTCCCTCGTAAAGTCCTTCCATGTCGTTTCGTAAGAGGATAACCAAAGCGAACAGCGCTTCAATACAATCGACCATTGTTGTTGTCGTCGATGTGAGGGGTTTCAGCGCGGTTTGGATTTTATGAAGCAGGCACGTAGACGGTGACGTCATGACGCAGCAACCGCAGCGGCAGCTCCGGGCGGTGTGAACAGAGCGGGAGCAGAAAAGGGGAACCCGGAGCTGAACCAGAAAAGCTCCCGCTCGGAGCGAGAGAGGGAAACGCGCTGGTGTGAAAGCCGAAAGACTCCAGCTGAACGAACAGCTTGGTATTATTATAAATATTAGACTTTACTGTAACGCTGACACATCTGACGTTTCTTATGCGGGGTTTCCTCTCACGCTGTCAACGGAAGTCTTTAATATCACATATATTACAAACCAAGTACCTGGATCTCTGTTTATAAAAACTACTGCTCAGATATGAAAGTGTGTGAGAACAGACAATAATGTAATTTAACTTCAGTCAGAATAAAGGTTCGTCTGTCATGCAATTAAAGTCAGACGCACAAAGCGTAATCCAGTTGGCCGTATTGCCGTTAGAGGCGGATATGAATATAGACGGACCGTGTGAAGATACAAAAGCAAAGGCATGACAGATGAACACTAAAAGCCCATTCTCCAGTCCTTGCTCACTGACGGTTTGGATGTGAAGTGTCTGCAGCGCGTTCACAGGGAGCGTTGGTGAACACCTGACGCCCGAGTGTTTGGCTCAAATCCTGATGTTGATGAGTCAGAATTATTATGCACGGTTTCCGGGCCAACTGGAGTATCTCCAGCGCTCTACTTTATGACTACACTCTGAAGCTGAAGTGTGTGATGACGGTTGATTGTGTGTCCAGGCTTCCTGTAACTCAGAATATGGCCTTTAGGGTTTCTCTGAGGATGACTCTTGCCCATTCCTCTCCTCTGCAGCCAGATGTGTCGGTTCTCTTGCCCTTGGACGACCCCGCCATGCACCAGCCTCTCTCTGCTAACATGGGGGTGTCCATGCGTGGCCTGGAGATGTTCTACTAACCTCTACAACATATCGCCTCTTGACTCCCCCTCCCCACAACAACTCTCTGACCCCAACCACTACTACTTCCTCTTCCCCACCGTGCCCCGCCCTTCCACTTCCTGTGTGTGGCAGGTTGGAGTACAGACTCTCTTTCTCTGCTCCCCTTCATCTTCCCATCACCCTCCTCCCTCCCGGCTTGTGAGAAGGCAGTGTATCCCCCTCCCTTATTTCTCAAAGAGTGCCTCCATCTGCATGTTTTCTTCCATGTGTGTCCGTCTTGTTTCGTCCTCTATTTTTTTAGAAAGAAAATCCATCGTGATGCAGTTTGACTATGCTCCTCTGCTACCTCTCTACCACTTCCCAGCTTAAGCACATTTTGTTCACCGCACGACGACTCAAATGTAATCATTCTTCGGGTAATTAAAAACGTAGATGACGCTAACAAGCGTCGTAGCGCAGCTGTTTAAAAGCCGCCGTGGGGCGTGCTGCCGAGATATGTCATCGCATCCCCTTTGGGCGCAAACACATTAAGAAAAAGACGCAAATATAGGAGTTTTTTGTCCAGCACCTCGTTCCCTATCAGTGTCAGTCGGAAACATTCATCAACGGCAAATGCAGCATCGTCAAGCGCTCGATTACTCTGCCCCGAGGGACAGCTACACACTGCAGACCAATGTGTTGTATCGAGAAGCCCATCAGAAGCTCATTATGGTTCCTATGTCGCGCAGGGACCGAGAAGATGCCTCCATGGCGCTTCCGTATTGTTTAACAGGAAGTAGACTCTTGATCGATTTCTGTAGCTTAAAGAGGACCCACAATGCAGAGGGGGCCATGAATCTGCGGAGGTATTAGAGAGGACAGAGGTGGACATACGGACGCGCATCAAAATAACTTGGCCTTGTGGTGGCTTATCATTTGTCCAGCCTGTTTGCAATGCTTTGACCTCGCTCTGTGAGAATGTATGTTTCATCCACCGAGCGGCCTCCCATTGATTTGTGTTGCTCCTTTTTGTGTTAAGAAAGATGGATTTGCTTTTACCTTGCCCTGAATAATCATGTGTCGCATTAGTCCAGACTGACTCCCTGTCTCCTTTCCATCCACAGGCCTTCAACAAAAACAATCTGATTCTGGAGGAAAGAAATAAGTACTTTAACCCTCAGCTCGCCGGGAAGACCTACACCAACGCATACTTCACCGACCTCAACACCTACGATGATTATTAAGCCGGGTTCGGCCCTTCAGACTCTCCCCCTGTCATCCATTTTAGTTTTTTGTGCTTTGTGTTGAGATTTGTGACACCATGTGCGGGACATTCCCACTCTCAGACTCTACGGCAGCTGGATAATGAAAACACACACACAGTGTTGCCACAGAGGGAAATCCCACTTCCTCTCAGGTACACTCGGAAATCTACTTTTTTTTGGGACAACTCTTGCCTTGACTCTCGCTGAGAAACTGGATTTCCAAGAAAAAGGGACGAATACGAGCAAAGGAACTTCGGGGAATGGGATCCTCTTTTAACTTTCCCGTGACGCCTCTCAAACAGACCCGTATTTGTAACGATGGGAGATGACCACAAACTGCTTTTGCATGACTTCACCCGACGTGTTTCGTTTCTGCATGGTCGATTGCATTCCTCGGTTCAAAGGCTTGCAAGCAGTTTCTTAGCTGGTTTTGGTTGTCATAACAACAAAGACTGTGGAGAAGTCAGATGGCTTTTACAATGTCCTGCTGCAGCAACCCAAAAGTCCGAAAATCAGGATGTAGATATTTGAAGTCTGTGGTCGAGTGTGTCCATTTTCCTTTCTGTTTCAGGCTCTAGCGGCTCGCAGTATTTGATCATTCCGTTTATTTTGCCTTTTAAGCTTTTTAAGATGCATATGTTTTGTACAGGATGTTAAGCTTGAAGCCTATGTCTGTAGTTTTTTTAATACAATTACTCAATGTCTCAAGTAAAGAATTAAACATGTCCTTTTAAAAAGAAAAAGCTTATGTGCATTCTGACAAAAGAAATCAGGAGTTATCATATCAGCCGGCATCAAGCTCACCGTACTTTTTTATATTTTTTGTAAAAAAAAAGAAACAATGTTTTTGAATTTTGATAGTGTGTTCGCTATTCCTTTGGCTTCTGAGTTAAACATGTGATGTGTGAGAGCAGGATGTTCGTAGCATTTACTGTACAGACGGAGCGGAGCAAATACTCCCAACTTAGTGCCACCCATTTACTGTACGATGAACCTCATTCATCAATTTCTGTTTAACCGGATATGAGGTTTTTCAACGGTTCAGTTGCAACTAACTATTTTTACATGTTTGCTTGTGTTACTGTGCATAAATTAAAGACTGCTTCGTACACAAATGACTTGTCAGAGTGTGAGTTATAGGGATTAATTAATGATGTAATGGAAGTGAAAAGATCCTCTCTCCTGTCTGCTTTCTCTGACATCTTTGGAGACTTTGTTCCTCGAGCAAAGCACTGAAAACCCACCGCGCCGTGAGCCCATAAATCACCCGAAAGCAGAGCTAAAGACTCCCTCTGCACGGCTTTAAAGGAGTCTTCAGCCCTGCAGTGACGAATGGCTCCCGCAGCAGTGGAAGGATACCTGAAGGGTACAGATCGCGGCAGGCGGCGGGGTAAAGGTGGAGCCTGGAGTCCAAACGCTCATCTGTATGACGGGCCGTAGCACTAAACACGCTGCTGTTCTCCATCAACCTTCAACCTGACGTCCCATCTGTGTGCGGAGGGTAAACGAGGGGTGTTGTTATTAATCACCCCGGTGTTTTGTCAGTGGGCGGTGAGGAGGGGGAGAAGCTGATCCAGCCCAGCGTAGAAAATCAATCTCTACTCTGAGTTCATCCTCACTGTCGAAGAAAAGCACTGCCAGACGATCTTTAATATGATGTTATCACGACGCAATCTTCTTGCAATTTTACACATTTTGCGATATGGTGTCTTTTGATTTATTAGCTTTTTCTCTCATGCAAATTACGCCATTTGTCATCGTCTGTTATCCAATATGGTAAAGACTATAAGGGTAACTTTTGAAAGTGCATTTCTGATTTATTTAACTTTTGACCAACTTCCTGCCAATCCTGCTGACCTCGTTTTTCTAAATCTAAGCACCCTCGAATCACCTAAAAAATGATTGTTACCAAACATTGTATTTACAACTTACCTATTTTAAAGTTTGATTCTTGCCACCCAACATATTGCGATCTTAGGCTGCGGCCACACGAGGACGAAAACGGCTAAACGCATAGGATTAACGCAAACGCAATCGCAAACAAGCTTCTGTCCACACGCAATATTCACTGGATAGTGAATACAGCTGGAGAAGCTGCAGTACATACGCAGGGGCCTGTAGGTGGCGCTGTAACTTCCTCCACAAAAGCAGCGAAGAAGCGTGGTTGTCATGGTTGCCCTTCTGTTTATTCTCCGCGGTGGGGGCCGAGGGAACCGGGCAGTTTTTCGCCAGTCAACGTGTATTAAAGTTAAAATCTTCCGGACAAAATGATAAAAGTGTCGGTCAAAGGTCTTCTTTGTTATTTATTGAGCTTTAAAACAAATGGATAACGACTCTATATATTATAATAATAACATACACGGAGCCTCTCTTTTTCCTCCCTCTCTTCGGACAGCGCCAGTGTCTGTCTCATGCAGCAGCTGATCCAGTAACGAGTGACCCGGCCGACAGTACAAATAAACATATTTATAACTAGTTTAGTTTGAGAGGTAATTAAAATAGCTAAGGGTGATGATCTGACTTGAAGTGTGTGTGTTGCTGCAGTGGGAGGAGCTGCAGGGGAGCAGAGCTGCGTGTCTCCGTCCTGTCAGATTAGACTTCACTCGCGTTTAGGTCCATATCGAGAGAAAGATAAATAATCTGAATTCAGGGTGCAGTTTACTTTGACGCGGGGTGAGCAGCAGAGGCGGGGCTATTGCCTCATCATTATTGCTGTAGATGTTGCACAAACAACTGTAGCATGGTCAATAGCGTCCGGAGCACGATAGCAACTCTGCGATCCGCCATTGTTGTTGTTGTTGGTGGCGAAACACTTCAGCAATGGCGCGGGGTAAGCGGAGGTGAGCAGAAGAGGCGGGGCTATTGCTCAATCACTATCAGTGATCTGAAAATGTTCGGATAGGGCGTACACACGGAGCCGTTGGACCCCCCAGAGAGTTGCGTATGCCTCTCTATCCACCTTGGACCCGTTATCGTTTCCTCAGTCGTTTAGTGCCGTATTCGGTCGTCCTCGTGTGGCCGAACGGTCTATATGACTCTAAACAGTAACGCAAACGACCGAATTCGTCCTTGTGTGGCCGCAGCCTTATGCTATGATGTCCTTTCCTCTAACCCTAGAGGACAGTGGGTATATGTGCATGTGTGTATGTACGTATTTCCTGTTTTGGTTGGTAAAGTATTACCTATTAGGTTTATGGTGCTCAAAGACAACCCCAGATGCACTCGCTTTGTGAACGAGATATGTCCACTTGTTTCGTGTGTCCTTTTCTCTTTGACGCATGGTCACGATTAGGCACCTTGTCGCTGCGGTTTTATTGAGGCAGAAAAGCCACAAAAACATCCAAAAGAGAAATCACAGGCAGAGAGCAGGGGATTCAGACACTGCCTCGCACACAGGTGATGATTGAGGGGATTTATTTCTGTGTGAGTCTGTTGGTTTAAGGATAAGTGGTGTGAGCAGCTGCATTTCTCTCTCAATATTGGTTCTCCTCACAACACTAAACTTTGATGGATGAATCATCCTCGTACATAATGTACATTTCCCCCCCACACACACACACACACACACACACACACACACACACTCCAGTTCTGCTGCTTCCTTCAGCACTTTGCAGAAACATGAACTATGTGACATTCCTCTTTGACAGCGAGGCTGAGGACAATAAATGACTTTTCCCAAAGTGGCATGTAGAGAGTGCTCAAGGTCACAGCTGAAGGTCAGGAGAGCAGGGCTCGTGCCTGTCGGAGACACCGAGACAAAGTGTCCTGAGATGCGAGTCTCGGGATGATACGGACACCGTCTGCTTATGTTTATGTATGTGGGAGGTTTCAGCGAAATGGCAATGGCAAGGAAGACCTTAAATCTCAGCAGCCATCAGGATGGATTTTAAACAATTTGATATGCGGAAAAATGTACAAATGAACGAGACGAATCGTGTATTAAAGCTCTCCTACCACGGCCATTTTCCAAACGCCTGTCTGACTGATCGCATGTGATGTGGTTTGAATATAAAATGCGTTTGCTATTAATAGTTTTGCCCAAATATGAGCCAGGCTCCTCTGTGCCTATGACCATTCTGCTCATGATGCATTCAGGGGCTCAGCTAATTAGCCGGCTGTATATAGAGGCCATTGAGTGGCAAACAAGGTGAGTGAGGGAGATAGTTGCTGTCAGGTGGGTAACAGAGCGTGAACATCCCATTAAACACCTCTGTTTCCTCTCGAGGCCACAACTTCTCTCACTCTCATGGATCACCGTGCTTTAGTCTGGCCTATAGGCGCCTCTCTGAGCACCAGTACATAGAGATGGCAAAAGTACACACATGCTTTACTCAAGAAGTACAGATACTCGTGTTTAAAAATACTCTTGTAAAAGTAGAAGTATTGACTAAACTTCTTTACTCAAGTAAAAGTAAAGGCTTTGAAGTGTCCTTCAGTAAAAAGTACCCATAGCTAGCAGCTGTTTTAAAGAGTACCTGACCTCCCTTTATATCAATAGAACAATAATGTCATTGTTAGCTAATGAATGTTTCCATGGTGACCAATGGCAACATGACAACGTTTCCATTGGTCCCTCTTCTTTAGAGAAGACCAGGAAGTGATGGATACACGGATCGTGTTCCAACCAATAGGCACGCAGTGACTCTAAAGAATAATGATCACGCACCAACACACATTCAGACTAAAGGAACCAGCTGTTTGGAGAATGAGAGAAGTAGAAAGTACAGGTATTTGAGTTCAACATGTGAGAAGTAGAAAGTACAGGTATTTGGAGTTCAACATGTAAGAAGTAGAAAGTACAGGTATTGAGTTCAACATGTAAGAAGTAGAAAGTACAGGTATTTGAGTTCAACATGTAAGAAGTAGAAAGTACAGGTATTTGAGTTCAACATGTAAGAAGTAGAAAGTACAGGTATTTGAGTTCAACATGTAAGAAGTAGAAAGTACAGGTATTTGAGTTCAACATGTAAGAAGTAGAAAGTACAGGTATTTGAGTTCAACATGTAAGAAGTAGAAAGTACAGGTATTTGGGTTCAACATGTAAGAAGTCAAAGTAAAGTACAGTAACAAAGTATTTGTACTCTTCCCACCTCTGATCTACACAAAAGCCTCAAAATGATCTTGCTGTCATCCGGTGCCGGTGGTTAACGACTCTCCGTGGGGGTACTCAGAAGAAGTTATGGCGTCTGGGATGAGACCCCACGCTCTGAAAAATGCTTTTAGGGAGAAACCCGGTGATGAATGCAAGCTGCTGCGTTGTGTTTGTGTGAGATCTGAGAATTGATGGAAGGGGGTGTTGACTAAACAACCTCAGGGGAAACTGAAGACTACTGAACAATTTATGAGCTGTCATGAAGTGTTTTGTTTTTTTTGCAGGAGGAAAATAACAGTGATTACCAACGCCTGTCATGCGGTGAGACCTTCGGGCAGTGGGGGGTAAAGTTAGAGCAAAATCACCACACTGTATATGAGATTCTCTTCCCAGCATGTCCTCACGTAGGTAAAGCTAACCTTACATTGATTCCCACCTGAGGGCGAGGTGAAGCACTGTGGATTTATCTGTTTTACTTTCAGACTTTAAATAGATTCCTTCATCCACAGATGCGTCGGAGCAAGTATATGTTTCTCTGTGTATGTTTTGAAGCAAACATTCCTTAATGCAGCTTCAGTCCACATTCAAATATTCATATTCAAAGCGACCACATGAGAGGGGATTTTCAAAGCTGCTAAAAACGCCCTTGCTGCCGTACTTTAAGATAAATATTTTCCTTCTAGGAAAATGTGTTTTGCTGCTCGTATCAAGAACCTCATTAGGTCAGGATGTTCTGCTTGTGTAACTCGACAAGTATTTAATTACGTTAATTAGTTGTTTCAAATGTTTTACAACAGAGAAACTTTTTTATTTATTCTAAATCCTCGATCATTTGTCCACCTATTTCTTCCAAATGTGGTGTTTTCATGAGCTTGAAGTTGAAATAAGGGAACCACACGCTTTAACGAAAGATCTGTTGTGTTTTATTCAGATCAATATTGGTCTTCCAGGAAAACTCACATCTCGAACCTACGCTCGTTACGTTAGGATTTTCTGTTTTATAAAGTTCTCCATCTGTTCTAGTTTTCTGCACACACTCTGCTTTTCTCTCCCTGCCAGACAGAAGGAAGTTGCAGAGCGATATGTGGGCCGACAGGAAGCCGTCTCCACGCTGCCAGTCTGAAGGATGAATGTCACCGAGGCGCTAATGCCAGTCGAGAGATGCCTCCGTAGATTCAACCCCCGAGACATCTGGACCCCCAGGTGCCGCTCTGCAGATCCAGGACCAGCTGCAGGAAGCCAGAAGCCGTCCAAATGCCAACTGGAAACACGGCAGCCAAAACCACACGGTGGCTTATCGGCTCAACCACAACCCTTTATGGGGCTATTCACCTCAATCAAAGCTGTTATTTAGGTAACGAGCCAACATGGCGGATGTTGCTGTGCTCCAATTACCCACTATGTCTCCTCCGTGTCTCCCTGCCAGATTCCCCACAAACCCTGCTTCTCCCCGGCCAGCTGCTCTGGCGCTGATCCGTGTCCTTGCTATCCGAGCGGAGGGAGACCTTTCCGAACAGAAGGCCTCTGTCAGCGCTGGATCCGCTCCCTGAGGCCATCGATGACTGTCAGGTCTGTTCGGCAGCTCTTATCTACGAGGGAAGGTGTGCAAAGTCAGAGCCAAAACTGGTGTCTAATGGACCGACGTGGAGGTTTTTAATGACGTTAGTTCGTTAGTTAGTTGGTTGTTTCAAGTGTTTTACATCAGAGAAACATTATAATTTATTCTAAAGTCTTAATCATTTGTCAACCTATATATCTTCCAAATGTGGCCGTTGAAATAAGGAAACAAAGAAGAAGCTTTAACCAAAGATCTGTTGTTTTATTTCTCTTATCTGTGCCTTTAATCGAAATGTGTATATGTTTCCCGGGTTCAGATTTTACTTTAATTTCTCCACTCAAAATATGTTTCAGATTTATCTCTGAAACTGAAATGTGGCAGGAAGTAACATTGTGAAAATACCCAATCCGATTTATACTGAGCATATCTGTTTTGTACCTTGTGTAGGTATAATCTTTGACCAAGTGCTCCTACTATGGAGTTCTCCATCTTGATATGACTAAATGAAGGTATTGGATGATTTAATTAAATGATAAACTTATGTATTTACATATCTTACACCTGATATATCTGATATTCTGCATCCTTTGAGTGAACTGGAAAACCAATGTATGCCGCTCTAAATGGTCTTTAAGAGTTGTGACAGAGACATTAATATCGACATCGTTATCTTATGTGACTGACTCAATAAACGGATTTATGAGCTTTTAACTTTAAGCTTTGTATCTCTGTCTTTCTGAAGAAGCTCTCGTTGTTCAGGTCGCTGCTTATTGTAGACTAACATATGGCAACACAAAATAAAACATGGGAGCGCTGGAGATGAGGAGGTGTCGGCGTTCTGGCGATTTACTACTCGGAAGACTTCCGGCCGGGGACTTCGGGCGGCATAGTAAAAGAGAAAACCATTGGCGTGAATCCTACGTTCATAAGGACAAGGTTATACTTTTCTGACTTTCGTAAAGTAATATAATTCAGACTTTAAACTCCCATTGGTCTCTCCTAATAAGCAAGAAGAGTCAATAATGATATATTGTTGAGATATAACATACAGACATGTATAGTGTATGACTCCATGTATTACTGTGTACCATATATTGTTTATGTAAGTAGCTGCGACTACTAACTGTGTTCATTGGTCAGGGCTGTACCACATGATTGTGATGTCACTACCTGGGGTATAAGGCCATTGGAAGTCACGCAGCTTCTCTCTCTGTCCTCAAGCCTCTCGAGATGGATTTCTTTAAATCAAACTTCAAATAAACTAAAATATTGACAGTGTGGAACAGGGACGCAGGAAGGGGGGGGGGCTGCAGCACCCCCATCTGTTGGCGGAGAGTTGTAACTGCAATTCCAAATTTTTATTTTGAGTTACTATTTTTGAGTTAGCATTTTAGTGTAAGCAGTCTATACATAATATAGATAATGCGGTGTGCTTCTTCTGTTGCTCTGCTATAGAAATAAGCTTGTCCGTGCAGACAGGTACAGGGATGGGAGTTTTGTGAAAGGAGCATTTAAGAACTGGCGAAAGGCAGGGGAAACATTTAGGGAGCATGAGAAGTCCCATCAACACACAGACCGTCAACAAACTGGCAGCATTAAAAGGAACACCAATGAATGCACTGCTCTCACAAGCTGTTGCTAAAGACCAAATTACTGCTTTTAATATGACGTTATTATACAGGACCAAAGCCCCGAATGTTTTGTCTGTAGCCCCGGACAATTCTCCCTCAATATAATACATTAACCGTGCTTTACCTGAACCTCATCATGAGAGGACGGCAGCATTGTAATTTCCCGTGTTCAGTGAATGCAACAGAGGCAAGACACCAGACCAACCAGAGAGTTGCATGGAAATAAACATCTGTCTTATTGGCTGACGGGTACCTATCCTGTGAGCTGTGACACTGTCAGTCGGACTCTGAGTTTTTAAAGTTGGACATGAGAAAAAAAATTCTTAAAAAAGACGACAATTCTCAAGTGGCTCACACAACAACCCCAGAGCCACTACTTGCGCCAGGTGAACAAGGTATGTAAATGTCAGTAAACTTCCAATCATGGGCGTCGCAGCCATTATATGAGGGTGGGACAATTCCCCCCCACTTGTTCAAATGATTAGTTTAGACCCCCCCCACTTTTACTATGAGGAAAGTCCGTGAATCGGTCTCTCCACTCGCTGCACTTTGTAGAGCGCTGTCAGTGCTTCATATCAAATCCATTCCACTTGCTTATTGAGAGAAAGCCCAAATCAATGAAACTCCGTACCATGTTTTCACTGCTACTTTGCACCAAGGCAGATTCTCACATAGCGCGCGCATGTTCAAGGAGTGTTGTCGTAGTTGGACAGCTCAGATCTGTTGTATGAAGCGATGCCAGTAGCGGAGGTAAGGCACACACACAAGTGTTCAGGAAATGGTTAATACAGCGAAAATCAAAGCTGACGATCTCTTGGTTTGATATGTTTTCTCCCCCAGACAACATGGACATAAGAACACTTCAAAGAAGAGGAAAGTAAGTCATCAGCTGGTAGCAGTTAATCAGTTAACAGTGATGGCGGCCGCGGCGTCTCACTTCTGGAGAGGAGTTTCGTCTTCATGTCATGATAGAGAGATACAAATACTGAATAGTTTAGATGAGAAAAGGCATCGAAAT
This sequence comes from Champsocephalus esox, assembly GCA_036324585.1. Taxonomy (NCBI): domain Eukaryota; kingdom Metazoa; phylum Chordata; class Actinopteri; order Perciformes; family Channichthyidae; genus Champsocephalus; species Champsocephalus esox. Next base: position 10,826,487 of record CM070496.1, on the reverse strand, counting down.
GCCAGGTTACTGGTATTCATCATGTAAACAGGAACATGAATACCCCGATATCTCTGTGCTCGTGTAAACACCATGATGTCCATGTAGACGCAGTCAGTGTGTTTTACTGGAGCCTCAGTTCGATAAAAGATTATTTTCTGAGTTCTTTAACTTCGGTACTCTCTCTCAAAATGATAATATGCATTATGTTTTAATTATACTTCTTATAATTCAGAAGCTTTTTGTGTGTGTTTATGTTTTACTGAGTGCTTATAGGCAATTTCCACCCCAGTATTCAGTTAAAGGTGGGGTAGGTAAGTTTCAGAAACCGGCTCGAGATACACTTTTTGTTATATTCCATGGAATGCTCTGAACATCCCGATAGCAATGAATATGTGAAGTGCTTTGACAACAAATCCATAACAACATTTCATCTGTAGAAGCCGTAATACTGTAAAAAGTATGGCCTCCCTGCCTGTCAGCCTTCCATCGGGGCACACACTGATCTCGTGCCCTCATTGGTCATGTGCACGTTCGTGTGTGTTGGAGGAGGGGCTCTGTGAGGAAGTGGCAGATTTTCTCCGGTTGTGTATTTTCAAATTCTAGCGATCTCGAGCCGGTTTCTCAAACTTACCTACCCCACCTTTAAGTGTTTATTTTCTGTGCACATTACATAGACTAGCTAATATTCTACCTACTGCTTGGGACTTTGAGTCTTCAAAAATGTCCAATGTCACAGACTGGGACTTACTTTAGAGTCAGTTGGATTTACATTCAGTATGACTTGTTATGATTCAATGTGAAAGAGTATACTGCTCAATAAGTAATTATCACTTCACCACCTCTCTTGACATCTAGGCGCTTGAGAGTGAGTCAGAGGCAGAACACAGGGACAGTGGAGAGAGGTCGTTGCTGAGGTGAGTGATGAAAGGGAAATTACAGTTTAGAGTAATTGTGATGTGGACTCTCATCCAGAGTGTTAAGGAAATCAGTGGGATATTGAACAGGAAGCATTTCAGTCAAGGGGCGTCATGTGACCAATATAGACAGAAGAGCAACATTTAAGTCAATGATACCATTCCAGGTGAACTTAACATCCGTATGGAGTCAGATCAGTCTCAATATTAATAAATGCTCACAGAAGGATTCACAAATGTATTTTGCGATTTATATTTAAATGACTCCACAACAATATCTCTCAATGCACTCACAAATATTTATTGTTGTATATAAATGTACAACAAATGGGCATTTAAACTGCTTTTTATTAATTCAAAGACGGCTCTGAATTAATAATCAAATATGTTTCCTTTCTTTACGACTGGATGAAATTACAACATATACCCATCATTTTCCTCATGCTAGTATAGCCACATAAAAGTATCAAACCACCTGATAAAATGCCCCAGAATACAGGAAATCATGACCCATCCTTCATGACCGTAGGTGAGGGTAGGAAGGAACACGGCCCGGTAGACAGAGAGCCTTGCCTTCTGGCTCAGCTCCCTTTTCGTCATAACGGTGCGGTAAAGCGACCGTAGTACCGCTCCCGCTGCTCCGATTCTCCGGCCCATCTCGCGCTCCATTGTTCCCTCACTCGAGAACAAGACCCCGAGCTACTTGAACTCCTTCACTTGGGGTAAGGACTCATTCCCTACTTGGAGTGGACAGTCCATCGGTTTCCTGCTGAGAACCATGGCCTCAGATCTGGAGGTGCTGATCCTCATCCCAGCCATTATAATTCTTCTGAATGATATTCCTAATGACAGCTAGTTTCTATGTAGCATGAAAAAAAGTTATGAAATACTATATGACAAAACAAGAATAGAGTTTAAAAGGGGAGTGATTTGTAAAATATAAGAAATATTAAATCTGCTTACAGTTCTGTTTCATATGGGTGTTGAGAGATGTATCCATAGATCTCTCTCACCAGATGGATGCTTTCAACTTCAATATTTAAAAAAGAAAAATCTTCCCCCCCACATCCTTCCACCGCACACACGCCGCACCCCCAACTCTGACTGACTTCCGGCGTCCCTGGTGTGGAAACCTTCACGTCCGAATGATTCAGCGCAGATATCACTGTCCACTCTGTCCACACACTCAGCCTTTCTTTTGTACCTTCAATTTAAAAGTTATACACCAGAAGCAAAACACATATGAGAGGCTTAAAATATAATACACCTTGTTGAATTTATGTATTTATTTATTTGTTTATTCCACACATGGCAGTTCTGTACACTTTACAAAACATGTACACGTATACGGTTTTGTGAAATAACCATAACAAAGTCAAATAAAAGCGATATTCTTTCAGTCGCTTACAAATACTGAAACATAAAACCCGAACACAAACGTCAACTTCATACTTTCTAATTACACTTTCTTAATATAGTAGTTTGACTTATTATTTGCTACTTTAATAAAAGTTAGATGATATCTCGTTGGAAAAAAAGACCGTTTTCATCTTACTCCCGACAAGAAAGCTATAAGCGTTTTTCGCACAATGTAAAAATATACTTTTCTTTCCAGTAGTGGAGGAAACAGTTTGAGAAATCCACAAGTTGACAGTAAAGCCTTTAAAGTCTGTGTCAGGGGAAATGTACTGCCGCCCTGCTCTTGTCCAAACAAAGCTTATTGTCCACTCGCAGCACTCGGCTGTAACTAAATCCCGCTTATTGCCAGTGGTGATCACTTAACCCGTAACAACTCCTCCCAACAACAAACCCAGACACAGTGAGAGACTATAAATAATACATAGAGGAGAATTTAGCAGCTAGTGACAGATAAGGAGTTGGTGGGGCCAAAATAATAGCTAAAAGGGGCGGAATAAAGGAATAACAGTTGTCGAAACAGTAACACAAGTTTACAGGACATTTAAATATTGAACTGTTAGCTAAAAAGTTTCAATTAAAAAAGTTATGATCCGTCAATGTTGTTTTAACTTGTCTGCACCGCCCTCTAGTGGCCCAAAAGTGTTTTGCAGACCAATAATCTATTGTTTTTGTGTATTTACAGTCAAGTAGGTGTAACATTTTCCACCAGACATATTAGACAGATGGGTTTCATGACTTCATTTTGGCCCAAACGCATCTTTCCTGTAGACTCGATTTCTACCCTTATTTAAGACTTAAATAAGTAAAAAGGCCCTGCTGTACACTTGGGCTTTGTTCTGTCGATTTGGAGGTTGGATTTGAATTTGTCCACAGGCATTATATATCTTTTGGAAGATTTATTTTCCACATTCGATCGCTAGGACCAAGGTTAACAAAGTCTTTTCACATGAGAGGACCTTGCTGGTTTAAAAGCACACTTAAGGTCGTTAATACCTTAATACTGTTAAAATGTAATATCCTTCAATTTCCCACAGGTTATTTGCAGAAAGTACTCTCATAGTATATGAACAGACTATGTGTAACATCTAAAGAGGTCAAAACAATGAGATTTACACCAACAATCAAAAGTTACACAGCAGCGCTCTGTATTTATTATATTCTGAAACTGTAAGAAAAGAGATATTTGGCCAGTTTTTCCATTTTATTTCAGGAAGACTGTCCGAGTATACAGAACTCACGACCTGCATAACATATGAGGAAAGAAAGTTGACATTTTGATCGCAAAATCAATAGCGCGAGGAGCGCTGTTTTCTATGATGTAAATACACAGCTGGCGGAAATAGGTATAAATATCCATTTTTTTGGCGATTTTTTCAATCTGACTTCATATTGACCATTTTTAACAACACAGGGTGTTACATAACACACTTTCAGGAAAAGTCACGGACTGGGAGACGTTAATATTTTATTGAAAAAAAGTTACATACTGTAACGTTCACAAGGTGAGTCGGAAACAGGCTTCTCGTTATTAGGCTTTAATAACAGATATTCTTTACAGATGATCACAGGTACAGCTACATTGTGGGGGTTCTACCTCACACTTCCCACACTCCTTAACTCCTACCCCTACACATATAGATATAGCAGTGTCTACGTCACAACTCCCCGCCCTCCCCCGTCCGCTCCCCCAACCACAGGCCCGCACCTCAACCAGCATCACTGTGCAGCTCTATGATTGGCAGAGCGACGGGGGATGCCTGAGTGACACCCTGAACATCCTATGCAGGATCGCTACACTACCCCCCCACTACAAAGTTCCTCGCCCACGAGGAACAAATAAAACACAGCCCAAACACTCCCCCCACCCTCTCCAGTACTCTGCAGGGACCAACCCACTGGCTGTCCACTGACACGCTGGTCTCCACGCTGTCCACTGACACGCTGGTCTCCACGCTGGTCTCCACGCTGTCCCCTGACACGCTGGTCTCCACACTGGTCTCCACGCTGTCCCCTGACACGCTGGTCTCCACACTGTCCACTGACACGCTGGTCTCCACGCTGGTCTCCACGCTGTCCCCTGACACGCTGGTCTCCACACTGTCCACTGACACGCTGGTCTCCACGCTGGTCTCCACGCTGTCCACTGACACGCTGTCCACTGACACGCTGGTCTCCACGCTGGTCTCCACGCTGTCTACTGACACGCTGGTCTCCACGCTGTGAGGAGAACCCTCTATAGAGGGGCTGAGAGTGTGGCTGGTCTTCTGCCTTTTCAGAGGCTGCTGGTCAATGGGCGCCGCCATTGTTGTTTACATCCAGCTTGAAAATGGCGCGAAACGCCGCGGAAGACGGCGACATTCCCGCGTCTCTAGCCATCTTCACCGCCGACTCTCTCAGGCGCTCTCTCGCCTCCCTTGCACTCATGAACTCCCCGCTCATGTCCTTCGACCACCCGCATGCTCCCTCTTCCTCTCCATCACTACTTTCCTGCTTCACTCCCATCTTGCTGAACTTTTCCATCTCTGCTAGCTTCCCGGCTAGCTCCGTGACGCAGTTACGGACTCCCGTCAGGATAGACGTCCTCCGTTCGAAAAGTCACTTCTGACACCAATGTAACGTTCACAAGGTGAGTCGGAAACAGGCTTCTCGTTATTAGGCTTTAATAACAGATATTCTTTACAGATGATCACAGGTACAGCTACATTGTGGGGGTTCTACCTCACACTTCCCACACTGACTTAACTCCTACCCCTACACATATAGATATAGCAGTGTCTACGTCACAACTCCCCGCCCTCCCCCGTCCGCTCCCCCAACCACAGGCCCGCACCTCAACCAGCATCACTGTGCAGCTCTATGATTGGCAGAGCGACGGGGGATGCCTGAGTGACACCCTGAACATCCTATGCAGGATCGCTACACTACAATAAAAAAACAGCTGCGGGTAAAATGTACCCGTTGGCGGTTCTAGTGTTAAAGAAGATTGGCATCCTTTGAATCACACGGACACCTTTCAAGCCAATCAGAATCGAGCTGCCGCTACTGAGAGTGAAAATCTGCTCGGCTTTTGGAGCAAGTGAGTGGAGTGAATGTTTCGCTCTGCAGCTGGACGAGAGCACGGATGTAGCAAATGTCGCAGAGTTGCTTGCATACATCAGATTTATTTCAGAAGACAACTTTGTTGAGGAAATATTATTTTACAAAGCACTGGAAGGTAGGATCACATGAGACATTTTCCAAGTTTTAGATGAGTACATCATATCAAACGGACTTGACTGGTCTCGTTGTGTGGTGTGTGTTCAGATGGGGCAGGGGGGCGATGACAGGCAAAGAAAGCGGAGTGACAGCTTCGATCAGGCAGAAGGCCCCAAATGTAGTGGCAACGCACTGCATGCTCCATCGCGAGGCACTTGTACACATCGTTTTTTTTTAAACAGGGGGGTCCCAGCCAGAGGATAAAGCTATGTGGGGGTCCGTCCTTGCATGGCAAAGTTTGGGAACCCCTGAGTAAGAGACGCTATTTTCACCTGATCCATATTTCATTTTCTTTACATCACGGACACGGTGATGCTTAAACCTGGTGTAAAGCACCATCCTAGTATTCATTTTAAAATCCATACAGTGCTTTTGAGATCCATGCAGTATCACAAAACATAATATCGTGATATTAAGGGTCTATACATTTTTATTACACATTTCTAAAATGGAAATTTAGTGCGGAAAGGCGGAGAGAGAAACCTTGACTGTACATGAAAGAAGAAACAGGAATTATTTAAGAGACGCTGGATTAATTGCTAGATTTTAATATTTTATAACCGTTCATTAAAAACCAAACCAGTGTTTTTGAGAATCGATAGACAGTAACTTAATACCTAATATATCTTTGCTGCCATCAGATGGTACGTATTTGTTCTGTCTGCTTCACACAGAACAAAGACAGCAGTACTCATCCCTCCTTTTAGTATTTACTCTGCTGTGTGTGTGTGTGTGTGTGTGTGTGTGTGTTGTGCGCGTGTGCGTGTGTGTGTGTGTGGACTAGCATTACTATACTTGTGGGGACCTAAATCTGTTTACATAGTCACGTGTGGGGACTGGCTTCCCTCATGGGGACAAATTGGAGGTCCTCATGAGAGGAATCATTAATTTTAGGGTGAAGACTTGGTTAGGTTAAGGGTAAAGGTTAAGGGTTAGGGTTAGGGTTAGGCATGTGTTGGTTATGGTTAAGGTTCGGATAAGTCTCCAGGAAATGCATGTAAGTCAATGTAATGTCCCCTGAAGTGATGTATACATTAAGTGATGTATACATGGTGTGTGTGTGTGTGTGTGTGTGTATGTGTGGTGGGGTGTGTGGGCACTGCTATGCTTTCTTGAACCCCTGCTGTATCTTTTTGCTGGAGCCGCCGGTCAAACACTTAGTGACTGATTGCGGTGTTAAATTAATATTTCACAACTTCTTAAATATGAAAGATCGTGTTAGTGTTTGTGGTACATTTGCATAATTAGCTCTAATTCTAAGTGTTTCCACATGTTCAGGCACCACACTGCGCAGGCTTACTGCATTAAGATCATGCACATTGTGTCAGGTGACTAACTAATTTGTGCTTTGTTTTCTAGGCGACAGGATTCACTGTTCAGCGCTCACACGTAGAAATCACTCATATGTAAGAAGGCTTGAACCAACCGTAGACGTGTGTTTGAATAGGTGTTGACCTCGCTGCTTATGGGAGCATGAAGCAGCATCTCTGATATCTCATTAGAGAGGGGTCAGAGGTCAGGGGGGAAAGCTGAGGGATGGCAGATGAAGCGCCACAGGGTGGGAGGAGATGGAAAAGGGAAGTGAGACAGAGAGGAGAGGAAAGCAGGTGTAAAAGGAAACGATACAGGATCAACGGTTTTTTAGTTGTACCGCCTGTATTCAGAATTGAACGCAGAGCGCCTTCCGAGATAAGGTGTGTCTGCTTGATTAACGAGAGCACTCGACACAGGCAGTGAAACACTTCCGGGATTCATCCTCATAAGAAAATTGATCACCTTTAACTCGAAAACAATGGAGAACGAGGAAGTGTAATGAGCGGGCACCTGTTTTATTTCACGATCATTACGGGGGGGGCCCGAGAAAGCAATCACCGTGTTATGTAGAACTCTGGGAGTAATGGATGTTGTACAGAAATAAGAGTAAAGCATCACTGTTTCTGTCGAACCCATGAAAAACTAGACTCCTTTTTGGGATTAAAACGAGTCCTTCTTGCTCACAATTATCCTACTTAGATGACCTTGCGATCTAAATGAAAAGAACATACGGTAATGTGAAGTCGAGTCAATCACACAAGCTGTTAATCGGGGTTCATTTGCGCCCTAATCCCAAAGCAGACAGAAGCTAATCCTCCCTCCTTACCAGCAGCCATTAGAATCAGGTTTTACTGTTTGGGATTAAACCGACCGTTGCTTTCGGCAGCCCATTATGTTCACACTCAGCTAACGAGCCCTGTGATGAGCTATCGATCTGCAGCAGGGTGCCTCAGGTAGTGAGGGAGAAAACTAAACCTCAAAGTTTCAAAGACTGACCGGCGATTGAGAGTCAGCAAATGATTCATGGCTAACCAGGGACGTGCATAGAAAGGGCAGAAGCTAACTTTAGCTAACCGCAGCGTGTGTGATTCCTGCATCCCTGTGCCATGAAACCAATATCTGTGATACAATGCCATAACATAATATACTTTGACTTTTATGACTTATATTACACATATGTTTTACATACACTACCACTAATACAATGTTTCACAAACAATACCATGACTTGCCATTATTTCTCATATTTGCAACATAGCAGGCGTATTTTTCGACATCCTACTAAGGCATAGTGTACACATACTTTGGTACCGCTTTCCAATAAGACTACCCTTATAAAGGATTCATAAAGGGTTTACAATTAGGTTATTAATTAGGTTGTAAACACTTTATTAATCATTAAGAAGCATTTATAAACCAGTTCTAGTTTTCATACATCAACACAGGCTCACTATTTGGCAAGGATGAGTGAGCAAGGATGCTGGCTGATGAAGAAGACGAAGTAAGCTAAGTAGCCAATATAAGACTTAGCAGTACAGATAAATGTGGGCTCACTATTAATAATGACAACCGGTCACAGGTGCCCTGTTTATCTCATGTCTTAATACATTAATTACAAACTATTCGTAAACCCTTTATAACGGTACTCTTATGGCGCATTTCCACTGCAGGGCCTCGCACGGCTTAGTACGGTATAGTTAGGCCAGGCTCACTTTATGCTGCGTTTCCATTACAGTTTAGGAACTGGGGTAGTAACCATAGTAACGCAGCGTAGGCGGAGCCGTGATGTCATCTTCAATGCGAACCACAAAACCAAACATCAGCCGTTAGCTGTTAGCCCTCAGAGCTCACAGCTCCTCATATCTGTTCAGAAACTAGACACAAGTGAAACAAGTACAAACCACAGACTGCCTGTGTCATGGAGAATACAGTCGCTGGTTTGTTTATGTCTGTATAGGCCGTTGTTGTGAGTGTGGACGGTCGGAGCATATACAACGTTAGCTTAGCCGATCTCCATTCAGAAAACACACATTTTTAAAGGGTTTTTCGCCTGCCGTCTGTCTGCAGACTTGTCAAAGCATTTTAAAGCAGAGGCTACTCAGTATTGGCATATCCAGCCATGCAGTGGCGTGGTTTATGAACTACCTCTCTGAAAGCTCCCCATGTGTTCACTTTGATGGACTGTCTTCTGAGTGGTTAAACATTTCTAATGGTGTACCACAAGGTTCTGTTTTAGGACCACTTTTATTCTCCATATATATTAACAGTGTAGGTGAAAATGTGGATGAAGCTACTTTACATTTGTATGCGGATGATACTGTGATGTACTGTGCAGGTCCCTCCATTAAAGAGGCTGCTGTTAAATTACAGGCTGTTTTTAACACTATTCAGACTCAGCTCTCTGAACTAAAGCTTCTTTTGAATGTGGATAAAACCAAGGTAATGCTCTTTTCTAAAGCTAAAAAGACACCAGAGCCTGTTTTAGATATATTAACAAAACTTGAAGTTGTTACCTGTTACAAATACCTTGGTATCTGGCTTGATGACTGTCTCTCTTTTAAACTTCATGTCAATAACCTGCTTAAAAAGCTGAGGGTTAGGCTCGGGTTCTTTTTCAGAAACAAGTCCTGCTTCTCCTTGAGGCCAGGAAAAGGCTCTGTGACCTTTGACCTGTGCTGGACTCTGGGGATCTGGTCTATATGAATGCACCGGCCCATTGCCTGGTCAAGTTAGATGCTGCGTATCACAGCGCTCTGAGATGTGTTACTAATTGTAAAGCCCTTACGCATCACTGTACCATGCATGCCAGGGCAGGTCTGCCATCACTTCCTGTACGGAGGCTCAGTCACTGGTACATGTTCATCTACAAAGCCATGTTGGATAAACTACCATCTTATATCTGCTCCCTGATCTCTCGGACGAACTGAAAGTACGTATTGCCTGAGATCGCATGCTGTGGTTTTATTAAATGTTCCAAGTGCTAGGACCGTCTTAGGGGAGAAAGCTTTGAGACGTGCAGTTCCACTAAATTGGAACAGTCTGCAAACATGTTTGAAACTGAGCACTTTGGTTCCCCTGCATCACTTTGAAACTCGGCTGGGTGACATGCTGTTTGATACTCATGGTACCTGTCACTGTGAATAGAGTTTTGTAAACTGTACCCTGTACATTATGTTGTCATCCTTATTGTTGTTCTGTTGTTTTTATGTTACATGTGTAACTAATGTCCTACAGGTCACCCTTGAAAAAGAGGGGCTTCACCTGGTTAAATAAAGGCTACGAACAAACAAAAGCATTAATTCATGGTTTTTACTAACCGGTGTCAGTATGTTGTTACTTCGGCATAATTTTGACATGTGTATTACAATTAAATCACGGTCAAATATGTTCATTGTGTTGTAGCCCTTTATCCAAAGCGACTTACATACTCAATACTATGGGCAATCCCCACAGGAGCGATTTTGGGTTTAGTGTCTCTGCAATGGGGTTTGAACCTGTGACAATCTGATCCCCTGACCAAGGCTCTATCCACTGCGCCAAAGCTGGGGAACAATAGTCTTGCAACGGGAGGGAAGAAAGGAGAAGAAGGGGGAAGAAGAAACGAGAGGGAAAAAGAGGAGAAAAAACGATTCTCTTGCTCCCTGTTTCCCTTCTGTAGCATGTAAAAGTATTTACGACCCTATGCATTACACACACAGTTATACACCCGTTACAGAATACACATGCATCTGGAGAGGACAAGAGCGAAGAGGCTGCCAGCAGGGGCGCCGTAAGGGGGTGAAAAGTTAGGATGATTCTTAGGGCCCGTGACTGACAGGGGCCCCAAAACATTTGAAAACATTAAGAAAAAATGTCACCTTTCATCAATCATCAATAATTAATATATCGTCATATTGATGATGTACTCACTAAACTTATGATTCATTTAACTTATTTTCTTCCAAAAGTTAATTATCCAAAGCATCGAACACCCCCCTCTATTTACATGTAATGGTTTGGTCCTGCCTCCAAATGCTGTGCGGCACCGGACCTTTCTACCTTTCTGGCAGAGTGAGAGCATGTGAGGAGTGATGCTAGTACTTACGTGTGTACGATGTCTCAACGACTAACAAAGTCAGGCTTTCCAAGAAAGAAAAGAAAGGAGAGAAAGAGAGAGGGACTAAAGGGTAACAGTATTAGTGATGGCGAGATGAAGGGTTAGTTCGCTAAAGGGTTCATCTCATGAGGCTTCATCTGAACACAAACCCCCTGCTGGTCAAAGTGTGTACAACAGGCAGATTGGACATCTCAACAGTGTGCTCTATCTCATACCGAGTTCCCAACGAGTAAAGCCTTAGAAGAACTCTAAACAACGAACATTAAATCATATTTTCATGTTAACAATATTGTTTTTATTCCAGTTGAATGATTGTGATTGAAAAGCCTAAGGAGGCTGGTAAACATTGCAAAGAGGGATTTGTATTCCTTAATAATATTCTGAGACTGAGACTATGTTTTTTCATATTATAATAATAATAATACATTACATTTTATATTAGAGCACTTTTACAGGTGCTCAAAGCGCTTTACAAGTACACATTACACATATTAGACATGTAACGGAGCGTCCACACTACAGCTTCAAAAAAATCTTGGAGCTGGGCGTGTCTGACAGCTTGGGAATTTTTTGCGAGCAACGCGACCAACAACCAATCACATGAATGTCCCGCTCCCGACATACAAAGCAAAAACCCCCGGGATTTTATGGGATCAATATATATATAAATATATAAACTCCCCAAACAGGCGAAAACCCTACCAGTTTCCCCCCACTGCCTCTGCCCCCTCCCTCCATGCTGGTTCCTCCGGTTTGTATCCCGGTAGATGAAGAGGGTCTGGTCATACAAAACCGGGTGATTGCTACGGCGATAGTTAGTTTCTCCTCCATCTTTTTTTGAAATATAGAAATGAACGGCGGGATATCTCTCCCAGCTTAGACGCGGTTTGATTGGCTACGGCTTGAGCTGTCAGATTTTCTGAAACGGGATTTGATTGGCTGGCGCTGGCTACTCCGGCGTCTCCGGAAGTTGAACATTGTTCAACTTCTGCCGCCGTCGAGATAAGGCATTATATCATATGTCGGAAAAGTGCAAAAAACGACATACTTTACTATCTTTGGTTTGGCTTCAGACAGTAAACAAAGTGATGAATCCTCGATGGTTAAACATTTGGGCCATATGCTTTACACGAGAAAGGGACTTGATGAACAACCTATTTTAGCCAACATGAGTTTGACTTGAGTGCCTCCCGTTGACTTGCATGAATCTACAAAACACCTGGACAAAGCAGCAACTTGCTAACAATACTCTGAAGGAAGCATGTTGGCTCACATGCGGGGATATTCTAGTGTTTCTATAACTTTACTTTCAAACCCACAAAATAACATATCTGGCTCATAAGATTCCCCTGTTGCAAGCTTGTTAGCACAGAACACTTCACCACCAAACTGGCCATGTGAAACCAAAGGTCGCGGTGTTAATAGCTCACCTTTCTAGATGAATGTTAATCAATCATTAACCCTTCTAATTTAAACGCTAGTTTGTCAACATGCCCTTTCCTTAATGCAAACAAATGGGGATTAATTTCACCTCTGACCACCTTGACGATGAAAAAAGGGATGAAATATCAGAAAGGAATTGCTCTGCTGCAAAACCCTTCCTCCGAGAGGTGATATCGGCTGTTAGTGATGAGGTTTTTAGTTTCCTGAAGAGTTTCAGATACATCGAGGGCAAGAGTGAGTGATGAGGGTAATTAGCATGGAGGTGTCCTTTGCTCCTCAACCTTCTCTGGACCTACGGTACAAAGACTTCATCCTTTCTGTCTGAATAAAAGATACATCTATCAGGAGGATGGGATTATTAATAAGGCTTCATCTTGTCTGAACTGTCACCCTGGAGAAGATGTGTTTCATGATATACAGCGATGTTTACACGCCTTTCATCTACATCGAGATGCATAATATCCAGCCTGTAGTTATCCTGAATCTTGTTGATTTATTTCACATCCAGCACAGCCGGACTCCCACACATCGAGACCGCAGGCTGGATCGTAGTGGTTCAAACACGGCTCTTTATTTTTTTATATTTCCAACAGTTCTCCGTGTTCATTGTGAGCGTCGGCTGCTCGTGGGCAAGATGTGCAAGGCAGTCGAATTTGATCCCGCAGAACAAATTGAAATGTTCTGTACTTGCAGCGCTCAGCAGGGAAACGGTGAGGTGCTGACTGAGCCCTCACCTCAACACCAACACAACGGACCCTTATCCCCACGGAGCTGACGCGCTCTGGGGTTTAAAGGATACGGGAGGAAAGGCTGTGTGTGTACATTTCTATTGGAGGTTGTTTTTTACTTTAAGCAGAATGATGTTTTCTTCCTGAAACAAAAGATAACATTAAAGTTAGGATTACATTCGACAACATTGCACGAAACGGACTGACATACTATTTATCTGAAATACTTCACTATGACGCTTTGAAAACAATGACTTTCGACCTAATATACTATGGTTTTTACTTGCATTTTCAACTGTGATACTTTACTTTTTTATGATTATTTTTGACATGCTGTACTATGTCTCCATCGGATATACCTTTCTATGACATTGTTGAAACATGACTGGCATACAAAACTGTGCTTTTGACACTTAAAGTGGCGCTGATGTGCTTTTGGGTTTGAAGTGTGCAGAAAATGTCATAAATGGGAATAAAAGTCTGTGTGAGTATACATTTTGGAGATGCGTTAATATACGCTGGCAAAAAAATTAAGAGGTCCAATTCATTGCTGAGACAAAGGATTAAGAGAGTGGGCTGAGAAGAAGCTCTCGTCGCTTTTCTCCCAGACGGCGGACAGAGTGATTCTGGGTTTTAGACACATAAACAGCTCGGAGCCAAACAGGGGCCTCCGAGTTCATAGGATTGATGTAGCAAAGCCGAGGTCCCACACACACACACACACACACACACACACTCCCTTTCTCTCTCTCCCTCACCTTTCCTCATGATTGGATTGACTGGCTTTGCTTTGGACCCGGCAGCTCAGGGCTAGAGAACCACGATGAAGGGGAATTGCCTTTAGCCGTGATGAGGCTGCCGTTTGAAGCCTCGGGGTATTCATGCGGTATCCTTCCATCGGGTCGACTCTACTCTCCCCTTTATTTAGACTGCGCACCCCGCTTTAAATCCACTATGGAAACATCAGTCAGAGCCACGGAGCTGAAATTGCGGCGATCGTTTCGTTGGGAATTCAAAGATTCTGATGCCGGGGCGACATCGTGTTGTCCTGCAGGTTCTCGGGCTTCGTAATGAGGAATGGACACACTTTGGATCTATGCTCGCAGTCGCCTTGAAGACAGCGTCAGCATTCGTCAATTTGTTTTCATGTCGCCTCAACCCGTGGCCTGAAATCGGAGATGCACACAACAAGGGAAGTCTGTTTGTTTCCGTCACACAAAAAGAGAGGGAGAAAAGCAGAGGAGAAAAAGCGAAGACGATGGCAGGTGTCTGGTCCGAAACGAAATGCCAACTAAATGAGGACGGATCAGGGAGACGAGCGTAAGCCACCATGAGCCCCCATTACGGAGCACAGAAGACGGATGGAGCTGCTGGTCCTGAGAGGGACACACACACACACACACATATAGTACTATATACAAAGGTACAGATGGGGAGAAATGACTGGAGGCAAGTGGATAAAGCAGATCTGTCTTCATTCAGAATAAATCTCTCCATCAAGGAGGCACATCCAGAGATATCAGGCAATGACTAAGACACACAGCCAGTAACTGTACCCAATCATGACGAATGAGGATGTGATGAATCTCTCAAAGAAACAAATATATTATGTAGGCCTCTGAGAACTCTCGTGTTTCAGCTGAGAAGGAGTTCACATCAGAAACATGACATGATGTTCTTTAACGACGGCAACGTGTAGCTTTATGGAGCGAGACTCAAGCTCTTCTTCTTATGAATGTTTCTGGCCAATAGCTTCCATCCAAAGGAGGACAGAGGATGGGAGGACGAGGGACATTTATGGAGCCTCGTAAACGGCACGACAGCAATCAAGCCCTTTTACAGTGGCTGAGCATCCGGCGGTTCTCACAGCGTAATACAACGCTAATATAACCCCCGCTGAGGAGAGAGCAGGTCGATAGGTTTTCACTTGCTCAAGAGCACTTACACCAATCTCCGCTTAAATCAAGTTGGTAATGGATGTGTGCTACGGGCGTTCAAAAAGTCTTACGGTATACTTAATCAAAATAACGCTGTTTCTCGGTTGCCATGGGGATTATGGAATCGGGCTGCTGAGAGGCAAAATGCTTCAAAAGGTTTTGAACAAGAACGGCTGCATATTAATTTCATTAACCCGTGAAGATTAAAGCCATGCTAATATACTGAACCCCCCACTGAGCATATGCAACTTCCACATGTTGAAGTGTTGCTCAGATAGAGTCTTTATAGCAACACATGTTACGGTTTTGCACCAGAGACGATGTCTAATCGCTCGTCCATTCGATGAGGAAGATTTGGTCGTTCATTCATATCGTCTAGATCAGGGGGGTCAAACTCAATTTCATCACGGGCCAAATCAGCATTATGGTTGCACTCAAAGGGCCGGTTGTAACTTTAAGACGATATAAAAATACATATATAAATATTTAATATATAAAATAATGTATTGTATTTCATTATTGCCTCTGCATTGGATTATTATCGGATAGGGTAATACCTTCATAATTAACTACGTCTGAAAGCAGAAGTCTAGGGCAAATCATTGCAAGTCTCTTCAGTGAGAATGTCACAATGATTTAAAAAGGAATGACATTTTGAAATAGAAAGTAACTTTAAAAAAAAATCTAATTCTGAGAAAAAAGTCTAATTTGAGATGCATTGTGGGACATGTAGTTCATGGGCAACATGCTTCTGTAAAGTAGCATGTAACCGTATAAGAAACATATTATATTTTTTGCAAGCTCTTGTGGGGCCACATAAAATGAAGTCGCGGGCCGCATTGGGCCCCCGGGCCTTGAGTTTGACACCCCTGGTGTAGATCATTTCAGGGTTGCAGTGCGAGGTTTTTAGTAATGAGAGTATTCCCATCAGTTCGAGACAAACCATCTTTGAGGTAGGTCTCTGTTCTCAGTGTTAAAGCCAGCAGCATGCTTTTTCAATGTGATCATTTTGTATGGACGGCTGTTTTGTTCTCCCACCTTCTGATGAGAGAGTATTAACGCGGGCGAGCCAAACCAAAGACAGCAATGAAGCGAGATAGAGGGGGGTGAGGAGAGTGGGAAGCTCGGTGACCCTTTGTATTCCCGCTCGCTTCCCAGGAGGCATGGTTCCTATTTCAATTAATCCCTAATCAAACTGGGAGCCTCACACTAACATGATCTGATTCGGCCTATTCACACGGGGACGCTCTAATCAGTTTTCCCATACACGCAGGCTTTGGAGGGAAGCCAGAGGACGCACGCCCCCGCTGTTGCTGAGTGTCCTCTGAGATATTATCAGACTGTGTGCCATGTGTGTGGCAGCGGGCGGTGTCACCACGCTCAGTTAGGCGCCCGTAAACTGGAAGGGGCTGAGGATACAGGAAGCAATCTGCCGCCGTTATCTGTCCTCGGGCGACTCGTTGGCTCTGGAGATCGTACAGAGGAAGTCTGGTGTCGTCTGAAGAGAGTCTGTCAGCAGAACCCGATTTATTATTCACACCTTGGCGGAAAAGGTGTCCGCAGGTGCCCGACGCGGCGACGACACCTCGCATCTGCTCGCTAATGAGTCCGGTTGCAGCTCTCGTCATCAAGGGCATCAGTCGTCTGCGGATCACAGAGGAGACGACATCGCCTTAAGGCCAAGCTTCTGCCGCAATAAAGAACAACACAAGCAGCTGCGGCGCCAGGAGAGCACTTGGATCAATCCATTAAGAGGCGACGCGCAGCACGAGAGGACGTGACAACGGTGTGCAGAGTCAAGTGGAGTACGAGACAACCGAAAGAGACAGGAGGGAAGACGTCTGCTGCAGGGAGCTAACGGATGATGTGTCCCAAACTGGCGAGCATGTCGTTGACCTCCTCATTCTCTCAAGATGTCCAGATGTAAAGGTTTTAAACTAATATTCTCTGCAAGGACGCAGACGTCTTCTCTATTGTGGCAGGCGATAATGCAACCTTGGAGAGATGAGCGTTGGAATGACATTATCTGTGCCCCCTGTCCAATGATGTTGACCTGAGGTTAATTTCGTAGCTCTGTGCCCCCCCGCACGTATTTCCACAGTATTCATCACTTTGGGGATACATTCTGACCCACTCTTAGTGCCCAAAATGTCTCTTCCTGCCTCACTGCAACGTTAAAGCCCTGACAACAAGGTTTCAGATAATATTATTGTATTCAACAATCTAATGCAGGGGTGTCAAACTCAAGGCCCGGGGGCCAAATCCGGCCCGCAACTTCATTTTATGTGGCCCCACAAGAGCTTGCAAAGAATATAATATTTGTATTATACGGTTACATGCTACGTCAGATCCGCCAACACTCTCACATCATTCAAACAATCCCTCAAAACTTTCACTCTTGCCTTCGACTCCTAGTCCACTAACCCCTTGCCCTTATTCCTCCTAGCTTAGCACTTTCTACTTTTGTTGTTATTTTTGTTTTACTTGCTTGTAAGTGCTTTGAGCACCAGGAAAAGCACTTTATAAATGTAATGTATTATTATTATTACTTTACAGAAGCACGTTGCCCATAAACTACATGTCCCACAATGCATCTCAAATTTGACTTTTTTTCTCCGAATTAGATTGTCAATTATTTTTTTTTGTTTTTCCAGAATTTGTCTTTTCTTTTTAAATCATTTTGTAACATTCTCACTGAAGAGACTTGCAATGATTTGCCCTAGACTTCTGCTTTCAGACGTAGTTAATTATGAAGTTATTACCCTATCCGATAATAATCCAATGCAGAGGCAATAATGTAATATAATGCATTATTTTATATTAAATATTTATACATGTATTTTTATATAGTCTTAAAGTTACAACCGGCCCTTTGAGTGCAGCCTTCGGCCCGTGATGAAATTGAGTTTGACACCCCTGATCTAATGCAACGTTTTGAAAACGTATGACCTATTAAAGTTTCAAAGCTGCAGCTGCTTCATGGGCAGGGACGTGCACAGGTATGGGCTAATGTTGCCCGGGCAACGGCCCTTTAGTCCTTTTTGGTTGACCTGCCCCTCTGGAGAGAGCGAGAGCTTTTATTCATTTGTTCTGCTGTGGCCGAATCAACGTGACAAGGCCACCATTAGTATTGAAGCGTCTCGCTGCGATAAAACACACATTGTCAGCGCTGTCATCTGCCCCCAGTCAGCGCTGTCATCTGCCCCCCCGTTCACAATCTGACAGCTGAAAGCAAAGGAAAGCTCTCCGGCCTCGTATGGCTGTGGGGATCACACAGTATTCATCACTGTGGGGATACATTCTGACCCACTCTTAGTGCCCAACATGTCTCTCTTCCTGCCTCATCTACTGCAACGTTAAAGCCCTGACAACAAGGTTTCAGAAAATATTATTTTATTACAACGTTTTGAAAAAGAAGCCTTAGCTGCTTCATGGGGATTGTACGGTTTTATAAGATATAGTTGCCCTTGCTGCCAATATAAGGGACGACTGTCAATGCATTTGGATTTAATGATTAGATATGATTGGTGCACGACAACAAAAGTATACAATTCTGCATGTTCATGAACCAAAACTGATTTAAATGTGGCCGGAAGTTCATGCATTACTCCATTATGATGTTCTTAACATAAACCCTTGGTATGAAACGTGTTGCTATGTAAGGAGCGGAAGAACTGAGAGATAAGGGCAGTGATGCATTCTGGTCCACCAAGTCTAAGAGGTGACGGCGAAGCTGTCGCCTCTTTTCTGCTGTCCTTGTAAGAATGCTGAATGTAAGCGCACAATGACGAGCCTTGAACAAAGCAACCGCGTTTTACTTTTATAACTGGAAGACATTCTGCAATCAAACCTCCATCTGAACACAACATTGAACACTGCAAAGGCA
>CM070496.1:10800013-10802513 GCA_036324585.1 Champsocephalus esox | reverse complement strand
CTGCCTTCAGGGCTCTAGAATTCACGAACACACCTCGTCAGATATGTAAGTAAGTAACATTTATTTATAAAGCGCTTTTCAAAGACATAGTCACAAAGCGCTTGACAAAACATCATAGGAATCATAAAAGAATAAATGACCACACAAGCCTTAAGAAGTGCTAAAAACACAATACAACACAATAAAATAAAAGCACACAGGTTACCCAAACACAGGAATGTGTTGAAATGACTTTTCAAAGAGTCATGAGTCAGCGGACCGTATGTGACACTTCGTATTCATGCAGCAGGATGTACAAGACCTAGACATATAGTGGAGGGTAACCCCTTCAGCCTGACACTTTAAGAGCCCCAGATGCCTTCGTGGTTCCCCTCAGATCCTGCAGGTTGGACACAGAGCAGCTCAGAGGTCGCTCGGCCTCCTGGCTGCTGTTAAGACCAACAGCGTGGAGATGTCTGTATAGAGAACAGCTTGAAGAGGACTCGGTCCATGGGTTTGAAAAACTCCTCAGAGAAGACCACAAGTCGTGGTGGTGTGAATACAATAACCTCCTGAACTCTAGCAGAGAAAGATCCAGGAGGAAATGCTGAAGACTACATTTCATAAGACAGTGTTTTGAAGTTCTGTTATGGTGTGTCATGGAGGGAAAAAGACCTCTAAACGCAGCATTTTTTTCATTATGAGATGCTTGGTTGCACAAATTAGACTTTCTCTTTATCAAAAGGATGGTAAAAAAATGCCTACGTGCTGAAAGGATGTTGGCCACACACACACACACACACACACACACGCTATGACATGTGAATGTAAAAGGCCAGTGACACCGGCGGCTAATTAGGGACTCGCCTCATTAGCCGCTGAGTCTCCATCTCTGGCCTCGGCAATTATCTCTCTCAGGACCAAAGCAAGGTTAGCCCCCTGTCTTCATCTCTGCACACACACACACACACCTCACACACAGTGACGACAGGCAGGTGTGTGTGTGTTGAGGTAGGATGTCAAGGTTGCGATACATGTAGATCTTTCTCATTTGCTTCCAACGGAATATTTGTTTAGCTGCAAATATACTACGATAATCTTTTTAGAAGTGTGTGTATCTTCATTTTAGGTTTCACACATTGTGTATTTGGAGTCACTTTAGGTCTATCGTGACTATTGACGGACTAACCACCACATAACAGCCTAAATGACCTCCTCCTTTTTGCTTCTCCCCCCTCCACAGTCTGAGGTAGCTCCCACTGGCACACTCTTCTCCCTCCCACGACCTGCCAGAGAAACAGAAAGAAATCCATTTATAAATAGTGATACATTTTTAAGATGAGGTCCTGTGGGGGTAAAGGCAGCGAGCTTCATTAACCTGAAGAGTGGCCCACATCAATTCCCAGTGTTATCCAAACGAGCACGATGCCACCGTCAGCGCCGTGCACTCCTTTAACACACCAACACCAGTTTATTCAGTGTTTCAAATAACGTCAGTCATCTCTACGAATAAGGCTGGGATTTTGAAACATGCATATCTTCAGCTAATGATGAAGAATCTTCTCGATTAGCTCACAGATAGGATAGCATGTTGACAAGGGGTTATCTATGCTTCTACAAGGGAAATACATAGCACACATGACAAGAATAGTATTCCACATTTAGCAGCATTTCTCAAACGGTCGCTGCAAACTAATTGAAACCCCTTATTAATAGGACTTTTTATGATTTGTATTCCCTCTCCTGTGCTTCCTGGATCTGTGAGGTGTCACGAAAGACACTTCTCACCGTCACTTTGGAAAAAAAAGGCAGAATATTTTACCCTCAGCCGTCTTTTCTCCCGTGACCAAAAGTCAAACTGAATTTTAAACTCGACTTTTAAACGAGCCACCGGGGTGTTTCGAGTTTCAGGCATTTGAGTGGCATATTATTTGGGGTTTGGAGCAATGCATGCATATCAGCCTCCCCATCGCTCAGTCTACACTCGGAAGAATACGTAATCAGCCTCTTCTTCACGGTTTAACAGCAGACTCACTCAGGATTCGATTATCTGGACGGGTCTGAGCCCAAGGTAAGAAACATATATCTGCTGTTACCTCTTCCTGATGCTGTTTCACTAATCGTGTTAAGTTCTGGTGAAGCTTCTCCTCATATCTTCCTAACCTCCTCATCTGTTCGCTTGCAACTTCATCGCTTCACTCTTGACACTCGAGATATTCGTCGAGAAAACCTTTCTTGATAAACATGCCGCTTGTTTGCAGATCCAGGTGTTCGCATGTGATCAAATCAAGAGCGACATGTCGTGCTGACTCGATGCACGCAGAGTCAGGTGGAGCAATTTCCCCCCGCTGACTTTTACAAAGAATTATGTTGTTTGATGAGACAAAATCATCCTGATCCAAAACTGCTATTTAAAGGTGGGGTAGGTAAGTTTGAGAAACCGGCTCGAGATCGCTAGAATTTGAAAATACACAACCCGAGAAAATCTGCCACTTCCTCTCAGAGCCCCTCCCCCAACACA
>CM070496.1:10757513-10792513 GCA_036324585.1 Champsocephalus esox | reverse complement strand
ATATTTGGCAGTTTGGAGTGAGTCTGTAGATGTGTGTGTGTGTGTGTGTGTTGTGTGTGTGTGTGTGTGTGTGTGTGTGTGTGTTGTGTGTGTGTGTGTGTGTGTGTGTGTGTGTTTCATGTATAGGCCTCTCACGATAATTAATTTGGTTGGATACATTTTCCCGGAAATTATTGCGATAAATGATAATATTGTCGGCACCGTTGTATGACCATTTTAGACCACTGACATAATGATAATATATAATAATAATTCCAGTACATCCTTTCAGACTGCTAGTCACATCCTCATGTAAATGGCAATGTATCGAGTTCATTTGTATTGCTTATTGCGACAGGCACACAATAAAACAGTGGAAACAAACATGTGTTTGACTTTCATTAGAGAATGAAACTTTGTGCCCTTTATAGTCTGTATCCAATATTGTGTATTTGTATATATTGTATATATATATATCCTATATATATATGCTAAAGTCCCGCTGCTGACACAATAGCAGTCATTTAGTGCGCATCTGTGTAATTAAACCCATGATATCAAAATCTCACTCCAGCCAGGTGCCCAAAGTTGGCAACCCTGCTGTAGTCATAAAAGACAGTTGTAATAAACCCATTTTATGCTTCCATTAGAAAGAAAAGCTCTCTATCTGAGTGTCTGCACCCTCCGCTTGCAAACTAAAGCACTTTTCTTTTAAAGCAAATCAGAGCATTTTCCAGGAAGGAGTCCTTAAGAGGCAGGTGCTAAAGTGGAGCGAGTGTGAATTCAGGTATATATAGAAAAGCACTTTTAGCCAAAATACAAGTAAAAGGCTGAAAACTAGCATAATATATAACCTTTAAAGTTCAATATCATGGCAAATGTTTGCTTTCTTGCTAAGATTTCAATGAGAGGACTGATACATATGTTTATAGCTGGAGTTAAGAGACATTTATCTTACAGACTGAAAGCAGGGGAAACAGAACTCTTTGCAAATCCGCCTCTAAAGCTCACTTAAAGGTAAGTTTGAGAAACCCGCTGGAGTGCGCTAGAATTTGAAAATACACAACCGGAACAAATCTGCCACTTCCTCACAGAGCCTCTCCTCCAACACGCGCACATGACCAATAAGGGCACGAGATCAGTGTGTGCCCCGATGGAAGGCTGACAGGCAGGTAGGCCGTCCAGTTACTTTAGCCGGCTCAGATGATTGGTCGAGCTTTTTACAGCGCCACGGCTTCCACAGAGGATATTTTTTTAATGTATTTTTTGTGAAAGCATTTAATATATTCATTGCTATCGGGATGTTAAGAGCACTCCATGGAATATAACAACAAGTGTTTCTGAAATAAATTACATACCCCACCTTAATACAACTTTATATATATGTACGAGAACAGGAGACCTAGCAAGCTGTTTAAAACTTGAAATTAGAGGTGAACCTAAAGTCTCTTTTTGGTTTGTTTCCCAGTGCGGTTTTTAATCTCCTCTTTCATCACATCCTCTGCATATCAAACGCCTTCAACCCCCAATCTTTCAGAAGAACAGAAAACATAATTCCCGCGTTGATGCTGCATCGATAACCCTGACGCACTGCGGTGCTCACCGTTTATCCTGTAACCTGTAACTGTTCTGTGTTCACATAGATTTTTCAATAAAACAGTAATTACAGTGAAATCCCAGCCGTCCCATTACGCGCACGCGAGTTGTCACGTTAAGGGAAGACGATTAATCACACGACGCTTTTTAAATACTTCCTTAACGTTTCCCCTTGCCTCGGGCGCTTCACAGTATTTCACCTCTTTCCCACGTTCGATAAAAGTATACCAACCAAGGGGATAGATTGTGGTGTGTGTGTGTGTGTGTGTGTGTGTGTGTGTGTGTGTGTGAGGCCCACCTGAAATAAGGTCGAGCGATGCTGTAAATCACCTCCCACGGCGCAGAGAGCACGATAATAAATTCAGAGTCAGGGACCTCTTTCGATCTGTCGTTCCCACCTGTTGTCAGTCTCTATGTTATCCCCACAAACTCTTATCTGCTCATCCCGCTCTCCTCTGAGGAAAATTGTTTTCGTATGCCTCTCTCCATCTCTGTTCCTTCTCTATATTTTACCCAATTTCCCGGCACTGACTGTCCATCTTCGCCTCTTTTTTAAAAATTCTCTCTACTTCCTGCCTCCCTTTGAAGGCGAAGGAGCACAGCTGAATAAAATACATACTCTGACGCTGAGGCATGCGCATCGGGGGTTTTGGTGGAACTAGAAAAGACCCTGGTGACATGTGAGGTTTCCGAAAGAGAAACTATTTCATTACCTTTCACAGGACTGAGGAGACTCGCTGTCCAATCACAATGCATACCTCCACCAGGGACCAGGAGACAGCTTCAGCGAGTTTCAGGCAAACCAGGAAGTCGTTTTTTCTGTAATCCTGTAGACAAACAAGCCCAGGGAAAAAAGAAAATAATAACCTCCATGGTGTAAGGAGAAGAACAAGAAGAAGATCAACAACAACAACAACAACAACAACAACAACAACAACAACAACAACAACGATGAACAACAAGAACAAGAACATCAAGAACCAAAAACAAAACCAAAAACAAGATCAAGAACAACAACACAAACAACCAGATGCATAAGTGGGTCTTTGTTGGCCCGGTGAGGTCTTGAAGTATCTTTGTAATAAACATTTTTTTATCATTTCATATTCAAGCTATTCCTCAAAAAACATGTTTTGGATATCACGCCATTCACATTTTAAATGTAGTATTTTAAGAAATTGTAGTTTTTGTATTTCTACCCCAAGCTTCCGTAAGTGGGTCAAAAATGACCCGCATGCATTTCCTATGGGATCCTACGGGAAACGGGTCCTTTTTGACCCACTTGTGGGAGAGTGTAGGTTCCAGTCACTCGGGCATCTAAGGGTTGAATAGTCTTTTCTTTAGTTCAAACTAAATATAAAGTGACCGTTCACACCCACATCTTTTTGAAATGAACCTCCACAGTTTTGTGCACTGTGACGCATATCTGAATAATAGATCCACATTAACCTTCACATGCATGTTAAACACCTCCACAGTGAGAACCTGGTACCTCAGCTGGAGCAGATCTCACTCATCACCAGTGGCGGTTCTACGGGGTGGCACGGGGTGGCAGCTGCCACCTCAGAAAAAGGCCTTGCCACCCCAGCTGCCACCCCATTTGGCAGCTTTGTTTTGAAAGAAAAGTTGTATCCCATCGGACATTTATGGGAGAAAATCTCTAATGTCCGAGTGCAAGTGAATGCAGCACAAGACGCGAGCCTTGTAACACCTGGTGCGAGGAAATGGCTTAGCCCCACCATGAAAAATGATGTCAAAGTAAGCAAAATAAAGTCTGCCAACTCGCGCGGAGTAAATTGCACAGACAGCAGTTAGTCAGATTGATTTCAGTAGCCACTTGTCTGGAAATACCAAAGACTAGAAACGGTTTTGAAAACGTTTGTCACGTAGTGATCGTCTTCTCAATAGAACATCTTTGATAATGTCTTCTGGCCAATCAGAATCAAGATAACGGCGTGGTGTTGTTGCAGGAAGTCCCGACGGAGAATACTTTTGCTGTAGTACATCTCTATATACATCGATACAACATTACGTGTTGATAGAAATCAACACGTAATGAAATGAGACGCACGGTTTGATGATTGATGTGTGGGCTGTCTTTCATTTTGACACACAGAACAATGGGGGCTTTCCACCCTTATCCACAATGTAAAGAAATGCACAGCCTCTCCTCTTGTCTCTGTGAGGAGCAGCAGGTTCAGCTTTCAGAACAAAGTAACACAAAACTAAAATGGCATTCATTTTTTTTTAAATATATCGTGTAGTAATAGATTTATTTATTTTCTTCTCAAGAGAGAACCAGAATGTGTATTTTATGTTAGTATTTCAAAAAATGTCCTGGGGGAGAATCCCCCCAGACCCCCCTGCAGGGGTTGGGTTTTCAGCATGTCAGCTCTTTCACTTGTAGAGAAATTGCAGGATTGGCTCCAGGTCGCCCTTTTTATTTACTACAAGACAAATGTGCCTTTTTATTTCATACAGTTCAATTTGGATTGAGACAGGGAAATAATCTAAACCTCACGCGTGGCGTTTCACTGTCAGGGGGAGCGTGTATGTGATTACATTGCAAATACTGACTTGAGTCCCACCGCTGTGTGTGTTAGCCCTACCAGAGATTGCCCGACACATATACTCTGGCCCCGCCACCGTTTGCGGTCTACCATGACAGAGAAGAGCCTGTCAGTGTGGCTGTACTCAGCATTGAATCAAAACGCATCGTAGCTTTAAATCTTAATACGTTTGTGAGGCGTTTGCTGATCAAGATGGTAATCGCCACATTCAGCTGTAATAGGCAACTTGATGCTCTGCTCACGGAGGAGTCGATGAGAATAATAAACTGTTAAGATGATGACCTTACGTGTGTATAATATTTTTCTTCTCTGAGGGGGTCTGCCCCAAAAAACAGTTTTAAGTCCTGAGAAAGTCAAATAAGACAGTGTGTACAACTACACTGCCCAGCCAACAGAAAGTAACCACTTTGATTTAACTAGCCAGTAGGTAAGGACCTTCCACTGGATAATAACTGCAGCGATGTTTATGTTTTAGCTGAATACACGTTTTTTAACCCGAACAAGTCACTTCTTTAATGTTTGTTCTTTCTGATGTGAAGTCAAGGTTGTAACTGTTTGCAGTGAAGTCGTGGGGTGCTGAACTGTTCCTTTGGATCTTTTGATTTATGATAGTAATTACTTTTCAAATTTGAAGGAGGGTGAGCAAGCATCTTGAGGGACATTCATCATTAACTCTCCAAAGAATATAGTTTATTTAATAATAACACTGAATATGAATCATAACAGTGATTGACAGCTGATAGGAATAATGTGATTGTTAATATTATCATATTCAGTCAGACAAACATCGATGAGACAGTTAATTAATGTACTCATTGCAGCAGTCTGCATAGATTTGGTTCCCCTGCTTGTCTAAGAGTGAAACAAACTCCTTCAGTTATTGTTCAGTTAAAATTCATTAAACCTTATATATTTATATGTAAGGCTTTCCTGGTGTGCCACAATAATGTCACCTTTGTGATTGAGTTAAAATATCAATATTGTGGCTTTCCAAGTTAACATTGTTGATATGACTGCGATTAAATCAGCATATACTTCTGCTGGGGGACGCCACCCCTGAAATTCTCCGGCCACCCTCTTGCCACCCCTGAAATTCTCCGGCCGCCCCGTGAATATTTGTTTAGATCCGGCCCTGCTCATCACAGAGGAATCACAGTGTATTCTTCATCCATCCTGAAGTGTGTACATGCTCACACACACTCAGCACTTAACCTCCAATCTGCATAAGTAATTACGGCAGTGAGGACTGAGGAGGCTATAAATTCTGCTAAGTGTTCATCCATCGTTTAAAAAAAACCCAGAGCAATTTTAACATGTATTTGACAAATGGAGACAGAGAGAGCATCCATCGCTGAAACATCACTAATACATTTGATGAGGCAAGCAGTTTGTACTTCATTTAGACGAACAGTACCTGCCCGGTTTGAAGAACCTGGGATTATATATTTATTTTGATCATATCTGAGAGTTTCAGGGTTTCTTCCACACCTCAGGGGCTACGATCCTCTCTTATTGAATGCTTTCTCCTCCTGCCGGCACTTGTGGGGACCTAAATCTGTTTACACAGTCATGTGTGGGGACTCGCTTCCCTTATGGGGACAAATTGGAGGTCCCCATTAGGGTGAAGACTTGGTTAGGGTTAGGCATGTGTTGGTTATGGTTAAGGTTAGGATAAGTCTCCAGGAAATGCATGTAAGTCAATGTAATGTCCCCTGAAGTAATGTATACATGGTAGCCTATGTGTGTGTGTGTGTGTGTGTGTGTGTGTGTGTGTGTGTGTGTGTGTGTGTGTGAGCTTTCTGCTGACGGCTCTAATGTGAGAGGACTTCTCCACAGGAGGCAAAACTTCATCTTTCCAAACTGTGAAGTCGGGAATCAATCCTCAGCAGTGATGGTGCCGGAGACGGAGAACATATGTTGATTGGTCAGAGAGCGGGGAGACTGAGACGTCCCTCTCTTTGGACACTGGCTGTTTTATCTAACTTGTTTATTTGGCAGGGAAATTGGACATTAATGAACACCTAAAACATGACATATGCCAAGTGTAAATATGCCGGATTTAGCTTTGAGCTACTTTCCATCCACAGTCCCGCACATACAACATTAAGAAAATTTAAATTCCAAACATAGCAGTAGGCTATATGAAATGCAAGAAAAGTGCAAACATGTTGTCGTCCAGATCGTTTGAAGTATGATCCATCTTTTGAGATTTTTGGATATAGAAGATGGGTTGTTAATGAGATTTGAGATTTAGAAGAAATTATCAAGAGTTGTTTTAGGCGAAGATTTCCACTTTCATCAAATGTCCTTGAATTTGAATCCTTAAAGCCACGTCGAAGGTCCTCCTCTTCATTATGAATGAATAGTACCTGTTTTTCATGCGAAACTCACAGGAAAAAAATAGTTTTCTGACTTAAATATTGAGATTTCCTGCTTTTCTCTTTTTAAAATCATAATGAAGTCAATATATTTGTGTTTTGGACAAAACGAGACATTTTAAGACATCACCGTGGACTCTGAGGGACTGGGGTGGACATTATTCAATCTCTTCTGACATTTTATCGAACAAAAGATGAATGTTGATATTAATTGGCTGATTTCTCAATGAACAAGTAATCGTTAGATACCATGCATAGTCCCAATTGAATGTCCCATGCTCTGTCTAACTCGCCAGAAAGTATTTACTAATTTACTAACAACTAGAGTTTTGTAGATTAACTGGTAAATATATTGTTGAATTCACAACTTTTGCCATAAAGCAGTTTCTACTGTTTACTCCTGAAATACCTTTGAGCTGCAGTCACATCCTGAGAAGCTGCACATGCTCTCCCAATTAAAGCACCTCCCTTTACTCTCCTCATCTTCACTGCTTACTTTCTGCACCAAGAGGCCTTTCTAAAAAAGACACTTCTCTCCTCTCATAATAACGGTCATTATCTGCAGATCACAGCTCCCTGCCTCTTTCCTTAAAAAGGCGAGTCCCTTTTAACTTGTAGGTGCGGCTGTTCTGCGGTCGCGCCGACCCCCAGAGTTATTCTGGACCATCTCTTTGTCTTTCGCCGTCGCAGCGGGACGACACTGTCACCCTTTTTTAATTATGAGGACATTATTTAAACCTTCATCAGTCGTGGTCTCTGGACAGGCTGACACCGGCAGCCGGCAGCCTCTCCGTCTTACAGCCGGGTCATTTTTTAATATGAGATGAGGGCATGTTATTAGTAACTAAGGGCAGAACGGCTCAAAGTGAACTTCAGTGTGTAATGGCACAGGCATTATGATTAAATACATTGTAAGCAAGGTCTTGTATTAAGCTTTTTGGACTCAGACTTGACTAATATTGTCATAGTTTAAAGGTGGGGTAGGTAGGCTACGTTTCAGAAACCGGCTCGAGATACACTTGTTGTTATATTCCATGGAATGCTCTTAACATCCCGATAGCAATGAATATCTGAAGTGCTTTGACAACAAATCCATAAAAAAAATTCATCTGTAGAAGCCGTGGCGCTGTAAAAAGTACAACCGGCCGGCTAAACGGATTGGTTACCTACCTGCCTGTCAGCCTTCCATCGGGGCACACACTTATCCCGTGCCCTCATTGGTCATGTGCGCGTTCGTGTGTGTAGGAGGAGGGGCTCTGTGAGGAAGTGGCAGATTTTCTCCGGTTGTGTATTTTCAAATTCTAGCGATCTCGAGCCGGTTTCTCAAATTTACCTACCCCACCTTTAATGAAAAAATAAGAGTAAAACAAGTTGTCTTTTGTGGGATCTGCAGTTGCATTTATCACCTCCACCATGAAGGCATTTGTGTGCAATAATCAAAGGAATGAACAGAAAGGGAAAAAGAAAGTTATTGCAGGATTGTTGATGTAAAAGAATAGCGTACAATTTAAATAGGAACTGAGCGAAATATAGAGATTTAACGATAACCGCTTTAACGCAGAATCTACAGAAAAAAAATATATATATAATTGTGCTATTAGTGTCTTTTTTGGCGAATGAATTGGGAGGCTCTGGATCATTTAAAATATATGATATGTGTATTATTAAAAGTGTCAACAATAGTTAATTTGTTACAAATTACAGTTTTGTTAAATACCAATAAATAGCAATACCCCTCACATATTTTGTAACCTACACATCTTTAACGGTCCGTCCACACGGCGGCGTGCCTTGAAGCTTAGACGGAAACATCAGCCAATCAAATCATATGCCAGTACAAGCTCTAGCCAATCAAACCACTGCTTGTGTGTCCGGGGCGGGAGATTCATGTTGTTGGTTGTTGGTCGAGCTTCAGACACGCCCACCGGCAAGCTTCAACTCACGCCGCCGTGTGGACGCTGCGTGAAGGATCCTTATATACAGTATTGCAAAACTCAAGTATATCAATAATTAATTTCACGGTTTTAATCTTCTTCACTGACCCCTCTCTCGACGCTGGGATACAACTCCTTGTTGTTGCAGCATTCATGCACGATGTTGTAATTGTTCCCTCCCCATGTATCATGATGTGTGTGTGTGTGTGTGTGTGTGTGTGTGTGTGTGTGTGTGTGTGTGTGGTCTAGCATTACTATACTTGTGGGGACCTAAATCTGTTTACATAGTCACGTGTGGGGACTGGCTTCCCTTATGGGGACAAAATGGAGGTCCCCATAAGGAGAATGATTAATTTTAGGGTGAAGACTTGGTTAGGTTAAGGGTTATGGTTAAGGTTAGGATAAGTCTCCAGGAAATGCATGTAAGTTAATGTAATGTCCCCTGAAGTGATGTATACATGGTACTGTATGTGTGTGTGTGTGTGTGTGTGTATCATTATCTTGATTTGTCCTCCTGTGGCTGGGCAGCAGGACACTTGAGAGACGAGGCGTCGGCGGTGCAGCTCTACCTCCGACAGCTCTGTATTAAACCAATTATTCACTTTCAGACGTTGTTTTCTGCCACTGCGAAGGTTTTGTTTACGCGGCTCAAACATTGTTTTGCGAATGGGGGTGTCATCTCCTGGGAGTGTAAACATGTTTCCCCTCCTGGAGGATACATAAAAAGGCTGCTGTTAGACGATTTCATTCTGAGAAGCTTCTCTCCGGGGCTCCGCGCTGCGAAGCAAAAACCCTTCGATCAGCACGGCTTCATCTCAGCACCAGTCACCTTCACTTCCTCCTAAGTGAACACCAACCATCACTTCCAATCAATCAGAGTATTCACTTCTAAAGTATTCCCCTTTGCATCGTTAATACACAACAACAACATGCCCTGCTTCACGCTCATTGTAAGGTCATGTGCACACGCCTGAGTGCACAGAAGAAAAACTGTAGACGCAATCATTTAATCTTTTTAATTCCCGATCACACGAGGCACAGCTGTGATTGGGTTTCGCAGGAGTTAGGAACCCCCCGGGTGAGTGGGGGACGAAGAGTTGGTGTTATAGATTCCGAGCAGCGCATCGTCATTGAGATCTACAGCATAATGATATGACTTTTTGTAGGATTAAAATCCGTCTTAATTCGCTCAAAAAGTACAACAGAATTTTGGTTCAAAACGAAAACCAATCCAACCAACTTTCGGTCAAATCATGATTTATGTGTTCTTTAAAATGAAATAATTGACCCTGAACACACACACACACACACACACACACACACACACACACACACACACACACACACACACACACACACACACACACACACACACACACACACACACACACACACACACACACACACACACACACACACACACACACACACACACACACACACACACACACACACACACACACACACGCACACGCACACGCACACACGCAGGCAGACAGACAGACAGACAGACAGACAGACAGACAGACAGAGAGACAGACAGACAGACAGACAGACAGACAGACACGCGCGCACACACACACACACACACACAATTAAATTCAAAGGGGCTTTATTGGCATGCATGTTAAAATAAACAGGCTTCCACACCTGGAAGTGTGTTGCAGAAAAAGAAAACCACTTCCACTTCCCGTGTGTTGCTGGATGACTTCAGAGTGTTGTGTTTTTTTTGTATCGAGGTCGGAGCGCTGCCAGTCTCAACACAAAGTTAAATGTTTTCCCCAGACAGGATGAACGGAGGAGTCTGCACTAAAAGCATTTCCACACTGCAGGACCAATCTGCTGCAGTGTTGCTGTGACCCAGAATCCTTTCTGTTCAAACAGCGAAGCCTCCGACGATGCAGTGAAGCAAAGCCCCAGGGTCGGCCGTGGGGGTGTAAACTACCTCCGGCATCCACGATTTCACGGTTATAAAGGTTACAGCTGAGCATGCTTCTTTTCTCTTCCAAAAGGTGTTAAAAGGACCAGCGGCTGCAGCTGAATGTCCTTCTCCGTGCTCAGCCCCAGATGTCCTGCAGGTAGCGTTTCTCCTCCCTCAGAAGGGCCACAGTCTTCATGGCGTCCAGCTGATCCACCTGCAGCTCCGCTCTGATCGCCTCCAGCAGCGCGTCGTTCACGTCTTTAGCCATGTTCTTAGCATCTCTGGGGAGAAGAAAGGGAGAGTAAGTCAGAGGGAAGGCGGTGTAATCCATAGAAATGGTTTTAGGGCAGTCCTACATGTGACTAAGACGGTGTTATTGGAAGTAATAATGACATTTTACTGGAAATAAGCTGATGAACAAAATGATATCCTACATGGATAATAGAAATACAATATAACAACAATATAATTAAGTACAACAATGTATCTAAACTATATTGTATTTACACTGAACAAAAATATAAACGCATTTTTCCTGAGATGAACTCAAAGATCTAAAACATGTTCTATAAACACAAAATAACCATTTCTCTCAAATATTGTTCACAAATCTGAAAGAATGTGTGACAGTGAGCACTTCTCCTTTGCCGAGATGATCCATCCCACCTCACTGGTGTGGCAAGATGATTATTGATTATTATTGCACAGGTGTGCCTTAGGCTGGCCACCATAAAAGGCCACTCTGAAACGTGCAGTTTTGCTTTATTGGGGGGGTCTGGGGGGGTCCGAAAACCAGTCAGTATCTGGTGTGAGGGGCAGGGGTAGGGTAATGTTGTGAATCGAGTGGCCTGTGTTCGTCGTGCATTACATACGCCTGCCCATACCATAACCCCACCACCACCATGGGCCATTCGATTCACAACATCACCCTAACCCTAACCCTACCTCTAACCCTAACCCTGCCCCTCACACCAGATACTAACTGGTTTTCGGACCCCCCCAGACCCCCCCAATAAAGCAAAACTGCACGTTTCAGAGTGGCCTTTTATGGTGGCCAGCCTAAGGCACACCTGTGCAATAATCATGCTGTCTAATCAGCATCTTGATATGCCACGCCTGTGAGGTGGGATGGATTATCTCGGCGAAAGGAGAAGTGCTCACTATCACAGATTCTTTCAGATTTGTGAACAATATTTGAGAGAAACGGTTATTTTGTGTTTATAGAAAATGTTTTAGATCTTTGAGTTCATCTCATGACAAAATGGGAGCAAAAACAAAAGTGTTGCATTTATATTTTTGTTCAGTGTAGCTACAGAACAAAGTGAATTTCAGGCAAATCTTTCACATCAAACGCTAAGAAGTGCTGCTGGACTGAGGGAGATAAGCCAAGTTTATAACCACAACACACTTTTAACTTCATGGCCATTCATACACCGCTTTCCAACCTTGTGTTTCACAAGTATATAGAAGTAAACACTTGGGAGATATTATACCTGGCCCTAACAATAATTAAACTTTCTGTAAAACCTGAAGCTGAAGTAAAAACGCACTCAAAAAACTGAAACGAGAATAAAATCAAGACAATATAACAACAATATAATTAGGTACAACAATACATATAAACTATAATGTATATCGGTACAGAAAAAAGTGAATTTCAGTCCAATCTTTTGACATTGAAACATAAATGAGGGAGAACATGCAAGTTTATAACCACAACACACTTTTAACTTCCGCTTCCCAGCCTTGTAGTTCATTTGTATACAGTATATAGTAGTATTACACTTGGGACACTCGGGAGATATTATACCTGGTCCTAAGAACAATGAACCTTTCTGTAAAACTGAAGCTAAACTGAAACGCACTCTAAAAACATCGAGACAAACTCAAGAAATCAAGACTAAAACAGAACTAGTGAAACTGTCTCTTTAACACAATCCTAATCCGTTAACCCCCGCTCTGTGCACGGGGAACACCTGTATTTAGTGAAAGCCGCTTCCAGGAGATCCCCCTGAAGGAAACTGCTGTGTCTGAGTCTCGCTGCTGCCGCATATTGAAGACATTCATCATCCGGAGCACCTCAAGCGATTTGTACGACTCTGAGGAATTCACACAGGACTGAAGCTTCAAAGACGGTGTACTCAAAGCAAGGCGAGCGCGATGAGAAACTCTCACACGGAGATAAACAAGTGTTGACATGATGCGACTTTTGTTTAGCTTGTATTGACAGGAACAATATGTATGTATAGTTTGAGGAGTTAGAGAGGTGATGTGAGCAGACACTTCACAACATCCCTTCAGCAGTTTCTTATTTTGTGCGCCTTCCTCCCTACGAGTCTTTAATATAGTCGTTATTTAGCACCGGATGCAGCTCAGAGTTCACAAAGTCTGTTTTTTAGCAGTGTTTAGTTGTTCCGTTTATTTTGTGACGCTCTGTTAAAGTAAGGCTGTTTGAAGCTCATTAATATTCACATTGTTGACATCGGAGTGACATTCGAAAGCTGTCTTTTCATTGTGTTTGAAGACTTCTGCGTGGATTTGTGCGCAGCTGCATTTAAATGTAGCAACACTATTTTATAAGGATTGTCTCAGGCTCCAAACATAAGTGTCGTAAAGTCCAAAAGTCAACATTTATTTCAAAAAGTAAAATTGCTTTCATTTTTAAAACATGTTTTTATCCAAGTAAACATCCGGCTTCGATCCATAGTTGTTGGCGGTTAACCTTCAAATATTTTTACCACGCTTAAAGTTTGCTTATTCGCGAGTTAAACTTAACGAATAAAGTGGATTTAATTAAATAAAACCAACAAACTTTATCGTGTGAATCCGTCAGATCAAACTGTGATGACCCATTTATTTAAATAAATCGAGAATGAAATATATTTAAATGTTCAGTCTTACCCGCAGACATAGAGGAAGCCCTTCTGCGTGAGCAGGATGTCAGTGACGTGTTTTCTGTTTCTCAGCAGGTTGTGCTGCACGTATCTGGGCGGCGCTGCGGAGGTGAAGCCCTCTTCCTCCTCCTCCTCTTCCTCCGGATCATCTCTGGAGAAACACACCTTCAGATGGCTCAGTGCTCCGCTGGAAACAAAGCCCTCCAACTCCTCTCTGAGACATGGATGACAGAGATATTACTTCAGCTCATTGTTAGTCCAATTTAATTCCAAGTTATTCCGGAAATCTCTTCCTGACTTGAGGAAAGGTTTCTCTCCGAAGCTAGAAGAGAGAAGAGCTTTGAGGGATAGATAGAGGATTTAATGGAGAATATACAGTCGTGCAATGTCAATAAGTACATTTACTCAAGTATTATACTTAAGTAAAACTTCAGGTACTTGTCCATCCATCAATCCATCCATCCATCCCTCCCTCTTCTCCCGCTTATCCGTGGTCGGGTCTCGGGGTAGCAGTTCCAGCAGAGAGCCCCAAACGTTCCTCTCCCCTCATCAACCAGCTCTGACTGGGGGGTCCCAAGGCGCTCCCAGGCCAGCGAAGAGATATAGTCCCTCCACCTGGTCCTAGGTCTACCCCTCGGTCTCCTCCCAGCTGGACGTGCCTGGAACACCTCCCTAGGGAGGCGCCCAGGTGGCATCCTAACTAGGTGGCATCCTAACTAGGTGCCTGAACCACCTCAACTGGCTTCTTTCGACGCGAAGGAGGAGCGGCTCAACTCCGAGTCCCTCCCTGATGACCGAACTTCTCACCTTATCACTAAGGGAGACACCAGCCACCCTGCGGGCAAAACCCATCTCGACCGCTTGTATCCGCGATCTCGTTCTTTGGGTCATGACCCGTCCTTCATGACCGTAGGTGAGGGGTAGGAACGAACACGGCCCGGTAGACAGAGAGCTTTGCCTTCTGGCTCAGCTCTCTCTTCGTCACACGGTGCGGTAAAGCGACTGCAGTACCGCTCCCGCTGCTCCGACTCTCCGGCCCATCTCAAGCTCCATTGATCCCTCACTCGAGAACAAGACCCCGAGATACTTGAACTCCTTCGCTTGGGGTAAGGACTCATTCCTTCACTTTATACTTTTACTCCATTGCATTTTGTAGACAATTGTTGTTTACTTCATTTCATTAACTTGCAGCTTTAGTTAGTAGCTTTAATATTCCTCTTACAGATTTAGATTATGAATACAAAATATCAATCACCTAATCGATGATGATATATCTCTGTATGTTAAGCTTCCAAGCAGAAAAGCGCAATTAAAGCGCACCAATAACACAATAATGCCTTAATATTTATGGTACAACAGTTGAATGTATTCGATACACAAATGGGCCTTACTGCATATGACTACTTTTGTTTTTTCTAGATCTTTTCCTTTTGGAGTAAAGTTGTGAATGCAGGACCTTTTCTTTTACTTGGAAACATATATGTTAATGTGTATTGTAACCTAGGAATACACAGCCTTATAAAGCCAAGTATTCAAAACAGCATATGCACCCTTTCACATCTAACACTCGCTTAATATTTAGCTACATGTTTAAGACGTACATAACCCCAGAACATTTCCTAAACTGCTACGCTCGATGAAGCGGCGCAGCGATGGGCGAAAGGTCTGAGCACAACTGTGAAGGACACACTTGGGGGTTTGTCTCATTACACACTGTTGTGTGTAATGAGACAAACCCCCAACATAGGGATTTCATCAGCAAGGTCGAGCCTCTGTTATAAGCATATTTTTTAAATCAACCGTGCAGCCTTCAGTCGGGATAACCTCGCTCTCTGTCGGGGTTTCGCCTGCCAGATACTCCTTCTTCTGTTTCGCCGTCTCCACAGAGCCGAGGGAGGAACGGAAGGAGGAAGGAGGAGGAGGTGAGGGGAGGAGGTTTAGCGTGCTCACAGCAGCTTGATTTAAGTTAAGCAGTCCGAATAGCCGGGAAACACACACGCACGCACTCACGCACACACACCTCACACACACACACCACACCACACACACCACACACACCACACACCACACACACACCACACACACCACCACACACACGCGGCAACTCCGGGATCATGGGTGAAGGTCCTCGCCTCTGGGGTCTGTGTTTTGCAGCAACCCCGAGTCTGAAATAGGATTTTCACACAGAACACACACACACACACACACACACATAACAAGCGGCAACTCCGGGATCATGGGTGAAGGTCCTCGCCTCTGGGGTCTGTGTTTTGCAGCAACCCCTAGTCTGAAATAAGGTATTTTCACCACCACACACACACAACACCACACCACACACCACACACACCCACACACACACACACACACACACACACCACCACACACACACACACACACACACCACACACACACACACACTAAAACACTATATAGCAATGAATCCAGCGTCTCTTAAATAATTCCTGTTTCTTCTTTCATGTACAGTCAAGGTTTCTCTCTCCGCCTTTCCGCACTAAATTTCCATTTTATAAATATGTAATAAAAATGTATAGCCCTGAATATCACGATATTATGTTTTGTGATACTGCATGGATCTCAAAAACACCATATGGATTTTAAAATGAATACTAGGATGGTGCTTCATACCAGGTTTAAGCATCACCGTGACGTAGAGAAAATTAAATATGGATCAGGTGAAAATAGCGTCTCTTACATCATATGTGTGTCTCCCTCTTTTTACACACAGGTGTTTCAAAAGTCATAATTTTGACCAAAAAGTAGATCCCACTACTCCATTGTTGGTGTAAATCTCATTGTTTTGACCTCTTTAGATGTTACACATACGTCTGTTCATATACTATGAGAGTAGTTTCTGCAAAGAACGTGTGGGAAATTGAAGGATATTGCATATTAATTAACGGTCGATTTTATGCTAACAGTATCTCAAATATACGCACTGCAGTCTCACCTTTGACTGATGATGTAGTCAGCTGTGTGATTACAACGTCTGCGTGAACTGGAGAGAAGTCGCATGATTAACGAAAAGAGAACGATGGTTCAGTTTGGTTTCATTATGACCATCAGATAGATGATGAGGAGGAAGAGAGGACGGTTCACACACACACACACACACACACACACACACACACACACACACACACACACACACACACACACACACACACACACACACACACACACACACACACACACACACACACACACACACACACCACACACACACACACACACACACACACACACACACACACACACACACACACACACAGCCTGGGGCAACACCCCAGACCTTATCTTGAACCCAGCAGGTCTTCAGTGATGTTTCCACAGCAAGAAAACACTGGCTGTGAAGAGGCGGGGGACCGGGGGGGAGAAAGGGAGAAGTTTGATGTGACACCCAGGCAGATTGGGAGGGAGGAATAGAGAGAAAGGGAGAGGGGGAAGCAGTTTGATGTGACACCCAGGCATATTGGGAGGGAGGGAGGAATAGAGAGAAAGGGAGAGGGGGAAGCAGTTTGATGTGACACCCAGGCATATTGGGAGGGAGGAATAGAGAGAAGGGGAGAGGGGGAAGCAGTTTGATGTGACACCCAGGCAGATTGGGAGGGAGGGAGAGGGGGAAGCAGTTTGATGTGACACCCAGGCAGATTGGGAGGGAGGGAGAGGGGAGAAGCAGTTTGGATGTGACACGCAGGCAGATTGGGAGGGAGGGAGAGGGGGAAGCAGTTGGATGTGACACACAGGCAGATTGGGAGGGAGGGAGAGGGGGAAGCAGTTGGATGTGACACGCAGGTAGATTGGGAGGGAGGGAGAGGGGGAAGCAGTTTGATGTGACACACAGGCAGTAAGTGCTGCTGATTGAGAAGTCTTGTTTCTTTTTGGATGGAAATTAGGAACACGATAAAAGAGCTGGTCACATCCATTTACACTTGTTCGAGGTTCTTCAGAACACAACGTTCTTCATAAGCAAAAACTACTTAATACTTTCCCATCCTGTCCCACGTAATCAACAGAGTAACTCAAAGCTACAATACTTATAGTTTAATTAGAAATGCAATGTTATGCTACTTCATACTCCTACTCCAATACCATGGGTTATTCATCTAAAAAGATCTAATACATTATGATGTTCTCAATTAATTGGCTTTCACCTTAAAAGTTGCAAATGAAACCTATTAATATATCACTTACTAAAATACAGTGATATAATGCATGTTATTTAAAAAAATACATGCGAGTACTTTATAGTACTCACAAGTATTTTGATGCTGAAACTCTCGTACTTTTACTGAAGAAACAATGCCAGACTTTCACTTGTAGTATTTCTACACTGTGGAATTAATACCTTTTGTTAAAGTACTTCTTCCACCTCTGGTCACAATCCTGTCTCCATATCTTTAAGCAGAGGTGGAAGAAGTACTCAGACATCTTCAATCAAGTAAAAGTACAAATAACGAGGTCTCAAAATACTTCATGACAAGAAAAAGTCCTGAATTACTCCTGAAATATATACATTAAAACAACCATAGCATTTTAAAAAGTATATTACCACTATTACAAACCACATCTTCACAATCCTGTGAAAAGAGTACTTCTCCTTGTGAGTACATGTATAAGCCTATTCAATGTTTTTATAAGTAAAAGGTAACTATGAGTGGTAAATGTATGTTTTGCAATAAAATAATTCTATATTTGCTTCTGAAATGATGTCTAAGTAGGTGTGGCACTTGAGTGAATGTACTTTATTACTTCCCACTTCTGCTCATAAGCCGATACGATCAGCCATGCTCTATTTATGCAAGTTCAAATATTCAAAAACCCTACTTACTGAGCTTTTCTTCTTAAGATATGGCATGTTGAATAAAATAGATAGTGTTCCTTGTAGAGATGGATGCAGGCAGGAGACTCGGCTGCAGGTATGTTGTTATCATTCTGCTAACCTATTCAGATTGAGTACAACTCTTTGCGGGTGGCTCATAAAACACAGACTAATCGCTTTGGTCAACACCGTGGGGGGGGGTCATCAGAGGGGGTGGGGGGGGGGTCATCAGAGAAGCCCACACTGTGAACAACCCAGCCCGACTACCTGGCTGTGAGTCGTGTTTAACTAAAGGATGGAGGAAGCGAAGGGGAGAAAACGGCGTCCTCTGTGATCTATTCGTGTGTGATTAAGGATGCTAATCCATGCGCACGGTTTAATCCTGCAGAATAACTCACTGCAGCAGCTCTTAGTACACGCCGATCGATGAGGGTGTGAAGCCAAAACACACGGATAAAAAGCAGGGAGGTGTGCAAAACAAGCGTCAATGCCAGATAGGAGGTGTAGCATTCGTACAGTGTGGTTGGACACAACTTGTTTTAGACCAGGGGTGTCAAACTCAATGTCATCACGGGCCACATTAGCATTATGGTTGCACTCAAAGGGCCGGTTGTTACTATATAAATATATATATAAATATACATATAAAATAATGTATTATTATATTATAGCCTCTGAATTGGATTATTATCAGATAGGGTAGTAACTAAATACATTTGAAAGCAGAAGTCCAGGGCAAATAATTGCAAGTCTCTTCAGTGCGCATGTCACAAAACGAGATGCATTGTGGGACATGTAGTTTATGGGCAACATACTTACATGTAGTAAAGTGGCATGTAACCGTATAATAAACGTATTATATTCTTTGAAAGCTCTTGCGGGGCCGCATGAAATGAAGTCGCGGGCCGGATTTGGCCCCCGGGCCTTGAGTTTGACACCCCTGTTGTAGACGGTATTGTTCTGCACAGATGAGAGGATGTAATAAAGACACATTAGCAGCATCGGGGATGGTGGTTCAATGTCTTTGATCAATTCTCCGTCTAGTTCTGGATCTGGTGGATCGGTTTCTCTTCTGATTTAATGTCAAAATATGTGAAAACAACACAAAGACGTTGCGCTTAACGTCCTGGGAACATGTAATAAGTGATTTAAAAAAGGACTTCTTTAAAGCGGTTTCTGTACATTGACCTTTTAGTGACTCTACTAATACAGTTTAGACTTTTAAATATTTATAACTTTGAGAGATTTCATACATTTTTCTAAAAGCAAATATAAATACAGGGTTAGGGTTACAGGGTTAGGGTACAGTGTGTAAGTGTGTGTGTGGTACAGTGTGTAAGTGTGTGTGGTACAGTGTGTAGGTGTGTGTGTGGTACAGTGTGTAGGTGTGTGTGTGGTACAGTGTGTAGGTGTGTGTGGTACAGTGTGTAGGTGTGTGTGGTACAGTGTGTAGGTGTGTGTGGTACAGTGTGTAGGTGTGTGTGTGGTACAGTGTGTAGGTGTGTGTGGTACAGTGTGTAGGTGTGTGTGGTACAGTGTGTAGGTGTGTGTGTGGTACAGTGTGTAGGTGTGTGTGGTACAGTGTGTAGGTGTGTGTGTGGTACAGTGTGTAGGTGTGTGTGGTACAGTGTGTAGGTGTGTGTGTGGTACAGTGTGTAGGTGTGTGTGGTACAGTGTGTAGGTGTGTGTGGTACAGTGTGTGTGTGTGGTACAGTGTGTAGGTGTGTGTGTGGTACAGTGTGTAGGTGTGTGTGGTACAGTGTGTAGGTGTGTGTGTGGTACAGTGTGTAGGTGTGTGTGGTACAGTGTGTAGATGTGTGTGGTACAGTGTGTGCGTGGTACAGTGTGTAGGTGTGTGTGTGGTACAGTGTGTAAGTGTGTGTGGTACAGTGTGTAGGTGTGTGTGTGGTACAGTGTGTAGGTGTGTGTGTGTGGTACAGTGTGTAGGTGTGTGTGTGTGGTACAGTGTGTAGGTGTGTGTGTGGTACAGTGTGTAGGTGTGTGTGTGGTACAGTGTGTAGGTGTGTGTGTGGTACAGTGTGTAGGTGTGTGTGTGGTACAGTGTGTAGGTGTGTGTTGTACAGTGCGTAGATGCGGCGGACAGACGGGTTTCAGTTGGTTTGGTGTCCTTACTTTTAATACTTGTAAATACAACTTTTGGCCCGTAATTTCAATTCCCCATTTCAGCGACCAGAGAGAGGGGGGGGGGATATATCCAGTCTCTGATTGTGTTACGTTATTATGAGAGTGCTCTCATACTTGTTTGATTCTGAAATTGTATATATATATGTGTGTGTGTGTGTGTGTGTGTGTCCGCATCTGTAGCCAGTTATCGTCTCATTATACCGCACGGTGAATGAATCAAAGTAAATATATAAGTGGTCATGAACACATCTGTCCATCAGACAGAGGGCTGCTGTGCCTTCTGTCATCATTAATGGACGTCTCTTTAAAATGACCGCTCAGAGGAGAGGAGTTCTCATTTCTCTAACCGCCTGCTGCTTCCCCTCCTCTCTCCTCGGCTCCTCTCCTCTCTCCTCGCTCCGCTCCTCGCTCCCTCCTCGGCTCCCCTCCTCGGCTTCTCCGCTCGCATCTCTTGAGGGCGGGACTAAGTCTCGAGGATAGGAGTCGAGGAGGGGGGTCGAGGAGGGGAAATTAGAGTATTGAGAAACCTCTACTGTGAACACAACATGGCAGGTTTGTTAGCATGTAGCCATATGGAGCAGCATTAGCTTAATTACATCACAGGTCACTCGTTAGTCGCTTTTATCCAAAGTACTCACACACTCAATACTGTGGACAATCCCCACCGGAGCACTTTGGGGTGAAGAGTCTCAGGGACACAACGACATGCAGTGGGGTTTGAACACCAACGCACTAACCCACTGCGCCACACGCATGCCCGTAATGAGAGGTCATTTGGAGAGAGAGGACAGATGTGTAATATTCCCCAATCATTCTAGATCCGTGAGTGAAGAGTGATTATATAGAGTCACATTAGAGATGACTCACAATGCTGTCCAGTCTCACTCGGATGTGAGGTCGTGTGGCCTTCACTGACCCACCTCTGCATGTTTCCTTTGTTTACCTTTTATCCTACGTCCTTGCACGATGCTAATGTGTGCAGCTCAGAGAACCCCCACATCACGCATCAAGATATCAATATGGACTAACTCGAGGCCAGATGCAGAAGCGCAAAGTACATCTGACTCACAAAAGGTAAGGGAAAGTATGCATAGAATATGAAAATATATCAGTATAACCACATGTACATGCTTAACATAGTCTCTGTTAAACATAGAAGACTACAAATACATTTTAACAGCCAATCAGAGGATAAGACTATATGTTTTAATGATTATATGACACGACTCACCTGAACAGGTAGTCTCTGTCTCTGTGGCGACACCCGAAGAACAGCCACGTCTCTCCAAACATGGCGTCGGGGTTCTCCTTCCTCTCCGTCTCCCTGAAAGTCAAACAGCGGATGTTAGCGGTCGATCAATAGCAGCAGACACGCGCAGCAGATGGAGGAGAGCGAGTCCTTCCTGCTGCAGAGGTTAAAGAAGAGTAGTGACACCATTAAGCACCGTCTGCAGTGACAGAACGCAAAGTGCCACCATTACCGAACGCCCGCTGCAGCGAGGACATTATACGTGTTGTTGCGTTCCACCCAAACAGAAGGACACGTCCCGTCCAGAGGAACTGCAATCAAGCTCCAACTAAAGAAAACTCCAACCCCCCGATAACAACAGGTGACCCCCAACCTTTCATGATGCCATCAGTCAGACGACTCCCCACAGAGCCCCGAATTACCTGTCACTCGTCTGGAGGGGGGGGGGTAGAGAGAGAGAGAGAGAGAGAGAGAGAGAGGGGGGGTAGAGAGAGAGGGGGGTAGAGAGAGAGAGGGGGGTAGAGAGAGAGGGGGATAGAGAGAGGGGGATAGAGAGAGAGGGGGAGAGAGAGAGAGAGGGGGGTAGAGAGAGAGGGGGATAGAGAGGGGGATAGAGAGAGAGGGGGATAGAGAGAGAGGGGGATAGAGAGAGAGGGGGGGTAGAGAGAGAGGGGGGTAGAGAGAGTGGGGGATAGAGAGAGAGGGGGATAGAGAGAGAGGGGGATAGAGAGAGAGGGGGATAGAGAGAGGGGGATAGAGAGAGGGGGATAGAGAGAGAGGGGGGTAGAGAGAGAGGGGGATAGAGAGAGAGGGGGATAGAGAGAGAGGGGGATAGAGAGAGAGAGAGGGGGATAGAGAGAGAGGGGGGATAGAGAGAGAGGGGGATAGAGAGAGAGAGAGGGGGATAGAGAGAGGGGGATAGAGAGAGGGGGATAGAGAGAGAGGGGGGTAGAGAGAGAGGGGGATAGAGAGAGAGGGGGGTAGAGAGAGAGGGGGGTAGAGAGAGAGGGGGATAGAGAGAGAGGGGGATAGAGAGAGAGGGGGATAGAGAGAGAGGGGGATAGAGAGAGGGGGATAGAGAGAGGGGGATAGAGAGAGAGGGGGGTAGAGAGAGAGGGGGATAGAGAGAGAGGGGGATAGAGAGAGAGGGGGATAGAGAGAGAGAGAGGGGGATAGAGAGAGAGGGGGGATAGAGAGAGGGGGATAGAGAGAGGGGGGTAGAGAGAGAGGGGGATAGAGAGAGAGGGGGATAGCTAACTCTTCAGCTTGGTTTCTGGTGCTTGTTTTGCCGCGATGATACGTGGATTAATGGATA
The DNA here is from genome assembly GCA_036324585.1 of Champsocephalus esox. NCBI lineage: Eukaryota > Metazoa > Chordata > Actinopteri > Perciformes > Channichthyidae > Champsocephalus > Champsocephalus esox. The sequence continues at coordinate 10,769,692 of CM070496.1, read as the reverse complement.
AGTTGAGCAACATGGGGACTACGAACGTATGTGTATGTTTTGTCGCTTTTTTTTCTTTTTCGTCTTTGTATACATGTATGTATGCACGTGTGTGTATGTGCATGTGTACATGTGTGTAGGTATGTACTCACATGTATGTGCATGTGTACATGTGTGTAGGTATGTACTCGCATGTATGTGCATGTGTACATGTGTGTAGGTATGTACTCGCATGTATGTGCATGTGTACATGTGTGTAGGTATGTACTCGCATGTATGTGCATGTGTACATGTGTGTAGGTATGTACTCACATGTATGTGCATGTGTACATGTGTGTAGGTATGTACTCACATGTATGTGCATGTGTACATGTGTGTAGGTATGTACTCGCATGTATGTGCATGTGCACTCATATGTGAGTACATGGGTACGGTACTATTCTTTATTTCCTTATCTATTAATTTTCTTTTAATATTATCTTCTACATTACTTTTCCCGATACATGTGTCTATTTATTTAGTGATTTCATTTACTAGCTAGGACCGGGGGGGGGAAAGGGGAAACTCATTGTGCCTGACTCAAAAAAGAAAGTTTGAAAAACAAGTTTAGCAACATCAAATGAATCAAATCAGATACAAATACTTGGTTGGATAAAGATGCGTCTGCTATCGCTCTGGGATCTTTTGGGAGAATGTTTACAAGTTGTAAACACTGACATTTTACTGTTAATCTTTAACTAATACACGCTCTACAGCATCAGGAGGATGCGTCCCCAGCTGACCCAGGAAGCCACGCAGGTTCTGGGCCAGGCTCTCGTCACCTCACGCCTAGACTACTGCAACTCCCTCCTGGCTGGTCTGCCTGCATGTGCCATCCGACCTCTGCAGCTCATCCAGAATGCAGCGGCTCGTCTTCAACCTTCCTGAATGTTCCACACCACGCCGCTCCTCCGCTCCCTCACTGGCTTCCGGTAACTGCTAGAATCCACTTCAAGACAATGGTGCTTGCGTACCATGCTGCGAATGGATCTGGCCCTTCCTACATCCAGGACATGGTTAAACCGTACACCCCGGCACGTGCACTACGCTCTGCATCAGCCAGACGGCTCGCTGCACCCTCGCTGCGAGCGGGACCCAAGTTCCCATCAGCAGAAACACGTGGGTTTGCTATCCTGGCTCCAAGATGGTGGAATGAGCTCCCATTGACATCAGGACAGCAGATAGCTTACACACCTTCCAGACTGAACACTCATCTCTCTCGACTCCACCTCGAGGATAGAACTACTAACAAAGCACTTATATACTAACAAAGGACTGGCTCCTCTAAAGCCAGTTGAGTAGCACTTGAAATGTTTTCTCTATGAAACCTGATGTACTTTATGATTCTGTTTTCTTCAAGGTTGTATCTTGTTGGTCGAATGCACTTAATTGATACTTAAGTGCTTTGCTTAATTGATATTCAGCAACAGCCTGAATCATGCTTCCAGCCATCAAAACGGCAGCCAGCTCTTCGGCGTGGTGCCTGGTTTTCTGGTAACGAAAACGCAGTCAATGAAAACATTAGTTTGAGTTAAATGAATCATCATCGCACCTAAAAATACTCATTGCCTCGTGATGGGAGAAGACTGAGACGACCACAACCACCGGGCGGATCGAAAGGCACCTTACAAACGGTATGTTATCCTTTCATAGTGTTTCATCTTAGTCTGTTTCACGTCAGTTTACTTTATCCTGCATTTTAATTGGACTGTTTTAGGTCTTATATATCTTGTTTTTCACTGTTAGAGGAGCCTGAGACTTCACTGCAGCGGTTGTGTCGTTTATCTTTGCTCTGACGGTCCCTGAGAGTATGAGCAATGGATGGTTAACTTGCTTTGATGTTATGTGCAGCTTCAACTCAGATTTAAGGTCGTACAGACAGAATCCCCTCTTGTGCGACATTGTAGTGATACTAAAGGATGGAGAGTGGGACTATATTGAAAGTAGTTCATCAAGCAAAGACAGACTTCTTTAAATGTGTGTTTTGTTGTGTGGATTCCTCTTTGAGACAGAAATCCTGTGAAGACGTCGGCTTGGACTAAAGGATAAACACATTCATGCAAAGGTGTGAAGGTAAACAAACCTTCCCTTTTTTAATTAACTGAGAAGTTTCTTTGATCTCTCTCCGTCTGGACCGCTCGGTCCCGTCCATTAGCATCCTGGACGAGATCCCTCTGATCTGCAAACAGCCTGAAGTAAACTCATTTTAGTGCTCGTCGGTCTCCTCTCGCCGCCTGCCCTAAAGGGATCAATACCAATATGAAAAAACTTGGATTCCATTCTGAGCAAACCACACCGGCGCCTTTCTCTGAATACAAATCGCATCACATCACACGCCGGCACTCACGGCCCGAAACACAATCCCAGAGGAGGCAGAGTGCTCTATGTGGGGTTGGAATCAGAGGCCTTTCAGCTGATCAGCATGAGAGGGACGCGGCGGCAAAGAGCTGGGTGTCATCCATTTTCCTTACAGCTCCGTGAGAGAAGAGAGTTGTTTTTTAAGGCGTAAAAATAAGACAACAAGCCTAACGACATCAACAGCTCCAGGCTTAAATCCCTGAAATTACGTTGCGGAATTAAACCCGTTTATATCTTTAAAAACACGAGACAATGCGTGAGAGGGAAGATGCTGCGGCCTTATTGTAATCAGCTGTCTGCATGGACTGATATATTTAATATTTGTTAATATTAGCTTAAAAACACAACCTCTATAAAATCCTTCCAGGCAGACGACAACAATCAATAGCAGATTACTAGGGGGCGGTTATTAAAATCTCTCTGTACGCCGAAGCAAGCCTCTGACCTTTCGAGCGGTCCTTCTCGTTACAGCAGCTACAAAGTCGTTCTTTTGAAAACAGCCATCGATTAACAGCAGGGGAAGAAGGCGGGGATCGAAGTGTCGCCGTGTTTCTCTGCCGCTAACAGGACTCGTCTCTGGCCTCGAGGCAGGACCGGCGCCCCGTTGGCTACCTGCAGATTGTCATCTCCTATCTGAGGGAGAATCAGCCGCCGAGGCTTTGTTCGGAATCTCGGGTTCTGTGTGAAAGGCTCTCAACACACAACACAGCGCTGCCGGGGGAGAGGGTTCACTTCAGTTTACACTCCGACAGAATGGAGAGCCTCTCGTCAGGAAAACACATATTTGAAATGTAATAACAGACATTTTAAAATCAACCCCACATCGGAGTCTCAAGGATGCATTTGATGAGGCGTTGCTCTGACAAGATCCATCAAGGTCTGAGTGTTTAGCTCCCAGGTTTGCAAGGGCAGAGAATTAATAAATCACCCGAATGTGTTTTTGATATATTAGATGTTAACAGGCAATGCTTGGGCTGCACGGTGAGGATCACAGTATGTTGAGTGTAGAAATGTGACTATATTAAAAGGGAACTACATCAAAGATTGTGTCCTAAAAGGAAGCTCAGGAAAAGCACTGTTTTTCAAATCCAAAAGCCCACAACAGTCATGTATGTTAAGTCCCAGATGGTAACTCAGGATGAGGCTTGCTTTCAAAATAAAAGCCCACAACAGTGAGTGTAAGATAACAGAAAGCAACGGTATAACCTAGTTTTTCAGAATAAAAGCCCCAAAAGCCAACATGTGTCTTAAAATGTGACTTTTTCAAGCTTCCATTAAATCCATTTTCTTTCCAACCTTTTTCTATAATGGCTATACTTCAACTTTTGTTAAACCCATTCCCACTTATCCTACTTCTTACACATTAAATCCAGTGTTGAAGAGTAGCTGCGTCAGCTCCATAGACACAGTGTGAAATTGCATTATTCAGTTCCACTGCCACACACACACACACACACACACACACACACACACACACACACACACCACACACACACACACACACACACACACACACACACACACACAACACACACACACACACACACCACACACACACACACACACACACACACACACACACACACCCACACACACACACACACACACACACACACACACACACACACACACACACACACACACACACACACCTCTTTACCTTGGCTTTACCTTGATCAGCGAGAGGGTGTGACAGAAAACGGGTGCCATTTTTAGTCCTCTCGCTTCCCTCGGGTGCCGACAGCTCTCTACCCACATGACCTCCCGGCAGAACATCCTCCCCTGACTCACCTCTCAGAGCGATCACACAACAGAGCAGGCGTCCGGCCAATTTAGAGACAATTGGAGCTGACAGGGGCATAACCTCATTTACACAAAGCCACCCAAGAGTTAGACATGTCCGTCTGAGGGCTGGGAAACACACACAGCCATCAGCGAGCTTCAGTCACATTCAATCGTTCCGACAGCTCATCATTTCTGCAACAATTCAGAACCTCGGCAAGTGAAACAAATCTGCAGGATTCAGACTTACAGCGACGGTTTAACAAGCTGGAGAGGACTACGCAGCTAACAGTCGATATCCTCACATCGATTACAAGCAATGATTCACCAAAACAACACGGCCACCACACCGACTGGACTCTAAACTTTCAGATCAATAACGCTCCATCTGCCGCGTTGCCTCTTCACTACGAGCCGAGTCATAAACGTGCGAATGGGTTTAATGTATTGCTGTTGAGACGAGTGAAGCATCTGAAATAATCTCCGACGTGATCAGATTTATTGTGAGATCTGCGAGACGTCGACTTTTATGAGCTTTGAGCAGCGTCTCATTTAATTGTCTCTGCAGATTACTCGAAGATATGCAGATGATGTGCACTTAACGTAATTTGAACGGATGGAATATTCATTAAGGGCTGCAGACTTTTAAGCAGGGTGAATCAGAGATTTAACCTGCATGCTTCTGATGCTTCACTTTAAATTAAGATGTCTTACTTCAGCAGGATCACCCACATTACCACATCCTCATGTTGGGGACATTTGACGTGTAAAACAATAATAACAATGAAACGAAACAAGAGAATTATGATACTTGTGAGGGATTCATTGTGTCTTTACTCTTAAGTGTCAAAGAATAATTCTCCTTACTCCTAAGATATTTGACCTTTCGGCCTGTTGACGTTTTACGACCAAGCCGAAGTCTGTTATCTGTCTTGAGGAGTGGGAACGGTCAACTGTGGCTGACCGCGCCAGTTTAATGACCGGTCAACTCTCGGTCACAAGAGCCTTAGAGTCAGATAAAGTGATTCAGTGCTTCCAGGTGGTCACGTACACCTTCCTCCAATATGTGGGATGACTCTGAGTGAAGCTAATTAAAGGTCTGCCAAGATGAGAAGACAGTCTGTTGACATGGCAACCCCCGAGCAGTCAGAACCTTTGACTGTGTGACTTGTGATGTGAATCTCTCCGGCCGTTACTTGTATTACTCAAAATCCTGTCCTCTATCTGACTCCAGTACAGTTTCCCTTACAATACTGTACAAACTTAAGCAGTATCAAATTGATAAACAACATTATTACTGACTTACAACTTATAAACAAATGATCTACGTAATTACACATCCGAAAAGACATTTGCAAACGGGGTATCAGAACACACCACGATAAGGCTATTGAAATATGAGCCTAAAAATACGCAATTGGGTTATTTTCCCATATCATAGAGCCCTGCACTTCTTGTTCTTCTCTTACGTGGTGAACATGTCACTTATTATATATATATATATATATATATATATATATATATCCTTCATCTAACCAGGTAAGTCAAATCTCTTTGTCCAGAGCGACCTGGCCAAGAAGGGCAGCATGAACACAGTTGCAACAAATGAACACTAAACAATACAGGCAGACGAATAGAAAACAGCTGCTGTCAAACACAAATGAAATGCACATTCACCAGTCAATATGCAACTTAAAAAAATGGCAGCATGTGGAAACGACTTCATTTGGGATACAGCGCACACGGGACCAATGGGATTTTTTTCGTGATGGGGGTAGAACTGGGGGGGTGATCCGTGCCTTGCTCACAGGGCACCATCTGCAGGGCAGGAGGTGCACAGTGGGGCAGCCTCTCCAAGTCCACACTCCATATTTTAGGTCTGGTCGGGGACTTGAACCGGCGACCCTACAGCTCACAGTCCAAGCCCCTACTGACTGAGCCACGGCCGGACTTTTCAGCTCCTTCTGTATATTATTCCAGGCAGAAGGGGCAGCATATTTAAAAGATTGTTTACCCAGTTCTGTCCTCACTTTAAGAACCAGCATCTGAATAAAATCTTGGGCGCGCAGGCCATATAGACGATGTTTTTTACACATATATGTGCAAATGTAAGAGGGAACCAGCCCAAGCAGAGATGTATATATTATGGTGTATAAACAAAGGATATACCTACATCCGAAAAGACATTTGCAAACCAGGGGATATCAAAACACACCACGATAAGGCTATTGAGGGCTTGAGGATAAGATGGAATCTCATTCGGATCACTGTAGATGTTTTGATTTGTAAACATGTAAATAAACAGTTAAAAATTAAATAAATATGAGCCTAAAAATTAGGGTTGCCAGAAACTGACAATGATCAAAATCGATTATTCGGCAGCCCTGGCGAATAATAATCGATTATTCGACCGACACCCCCCCACCACCACCCCGCGGGAGAGAAAATATATATATATTTATATATATTTTGGTTGAAACTAAGCCAGAAAAAAATAAAAATAAAATACATAACAAAAAAAAATATATATATAAATAAAATCGATTTTTAAAAATAATATTCGATTATGGAGACTGTAGCGAATATGCGAATATTCGAATAATCGCTGGCATCCCTACTAAAAATACACAATTGGATTATTTTACCACATCATAGAACCCCGAACGTCTGTCTTACTTGGTGAAAATGTCACTTGTTATGGTGCAAGATAATGTGTTTTCATACCTTTGCTGGAGGAAGCCAATGAAGGGGGCGACTCCTGTCCCGGGTCCGATCATAATGAAGGGCACCGATTGGTCAGAAGGAGGCCGGAAGAGGGAGTTAGGTCTCGGACTCACATGGATCTGGGGTCAGAAGTTAAAAGCATTTTCAAATAATGAGAGTTTGGTACTCGCAGAGGAAATTATAGCAAGTGACAGATATTTGATACAAATTCTGCTAATATCTTTGGACATGGCAGTTGCCGTTTGGCGTAGAAGTGGCTTCGTCTATTTTCAAGATCTTTTTAGTGACGACAATTCAGGGATCACAACATACCAAAATCTCACTCTTTTAGGTACCTCTAGGCCGGTAGCGCAGGCAGAAATGTACTTGAGGGTGGGCCTGTAAAAAATAGGGTGGGCCAGATTTTTCTTCTGCGCATCAGAAGCTAACAACAATCCCCGCCGGTACCGGTGGCAGATTACTTTTAGAATACTTTTGGAATACTTTCTTTTTACATAACAGTTGGGTATGTTTGGGTGAACAAGAGACACGTATTTTACTGTTTCAATGGCTTATCAAGAGCACAAACACAACATCTTGGTGTCATTCTGCACCCACATACAAAACATCACCCGGACTGCATTCTTTGTACCGTCTTAAAACCTTTCCTTGGAATATGTTATGCATTGTAAGGTGTCCTTGGGTGCTTTGAAAGGCGCCTCTAAATAGAATGAATTTCTATTTAATAACTTTTAAAACTGTTTCCAGTCAGCAGCAGAAATTCACTTTGATTTGATCCCGTTATAAATGTCATCATTTCGACAATAAAGGAATGCTACATAAACGTTATCTTGCACATTTTATCTAACCATCTCCATTTCTAACATTCGATATATTCTCTCTCTGCGTGCGGGGGCGGGGCCTCACAGACACGCTGCATCTCTCTCTCGCTCACAGACATGCTGCAGCGCTGTGCAGTGTGCACACAGTTCTGCCGGTAATGAATATTACATTTTGTGAGGAAACCTTTCCACCAATAATTCCAATAAGTATTCCAAAATGTATTCACTTCAGGTTTACGAAAGTAACTGTAATCAGATTACTCGTTTTTCAAATGTAACGCCAGCTGAATACACTTGATGTTTGTATTCTGATTACGTAACGCCGTCACATGTATTCCGTTACAACCCAACCCTATCTCTCCGGACTGTCCACCAGCAGATGAATAACACCCACCTCTCCGCCTCTTCCAAGGGACGAGGGAACCGTGCGGCAGAGTTTCCGTTAATATTTTCTTTCTTCTGACAGCCCACCCGCCGGAGAGGTGGGAGAGGGAGGCAGGGGGAGAGGGAGGCGGGGCTATTTCATCCTTATCAGAAAATGATCGTAGAGATCGCTGCTAGATGAGGGCAGTGGGGGCTCTTCTTGGAGTCTGGCTTTTTTTTTAGACCAAAGTTCATCAGTGAACTTTGAGCCATCATTTATTTTGCAGCTCTCTGCCTCTCTCACGTTATTATGGCGCGCGCCGGAACCAACAATCAGTTTTACCGTAAATGAGTTCGGTTCAGAGGACAAAGCACATACAACATTAATTAAACTCGATATTTGTTCACTTGAATTTCACTTTGAATGCTTGGATATTCTCAATGGGTGAATACATTTTTTTATAATAATAATTGTTTTTAAATGACACCAAAGCCTTCTCAGGGTGGGCCAATGAGTTAACTGGGTGGGCCTGGGCCCTCCCAGGCCCTACGGTGGCTACGCCACTGCTCTAGGCTTCTAAACATTTTCCAGGATATCCATGTCCACCCTCTAAAGATCTAGCTCACTCAGTTCTTAAAGGTCACATATCATGCTATTTTTAGGCAATAGCATAGGTCTCAGATTTATAAAAAACATGTCTATGAAGTATTTGGCTGAAAATACCAAACAGATCCCCCGTTCTAGCCACGCCTCATATCCCTCTATTTCACTTCCTGTTTCAAAAGTGCTGATTCTGGGTATACACAGGTCTCTCTTGAGAATAAAACCCTGTGTCTCAATGAGATGTTCACCTGTAAAAGCTAAATAAAAAAATTAAGCTTTTTTAAAAAATGTACTGTAAAAAATAAGAGGGGGCGGAGCTTATGCCGGCTCATGCGGGACCTGGCAGATATTGTCTAAAATGTTGCGATGATGAAACGCAAGGATTATTAGATCAAGGATTCTCTCTGAAACAGTCTGGAGCTCAAAGGCTTTCTCTCTTGCCGATTATACCACAAGGTGAGTTCCTTTCTACTTCCTGCTTCTTCACACACATGCTCTCCAGCACAGGTTAGCTCTGAGTGTTAGCGATGCTAATGTAAACACCGACCATATTACGTCCAAAACAGTCGGGCATTGTTTCTGATAGCAACGTTTCTGATTGGGCCGTGGGTCCACATTTCAGATATGACGTCATATCGGACCCAAATCTGGATCAGCTCCGTTGTTCCCCGTTTTTAGAGATGTGGGTACGGAGGAAAAGAGAGAGGGTTTATTTTCTGACGCTGCGTGAGTTCCCCGACGCACCGGGGACACATGGTGATGGAGAGAAGACATCAGAAAGTGCATTTTGCATGATAGGTCCCCTTTAATGTGAAAGGGGCTGTGTCCAAAATATATACATTGATTCTGAATAACTGCCCTCCCACGTGGGTTTGCGACTTTCTGTCATAAATGTTGGACATACTGTATATGTGAAAAAAGTTGTTTAAAAAAAAATAGTAATTCTGCTAATATCCAGAAGAAAGCTATCACTCGGAATTGGGGTGAGGAAGAAAAAACAATGGGTAACAATTGATGGACATATAAATTGAGATTACAAGAAACACAACTCAACAGAAAGTGGAAAAATGGACTCAAAACAAAGACATTTGACTGGAACAATAGTTACATGTATGTTAAAGAATATAATAACATGAAGACGTATCCCGAGCCTTTTATTTCACATGAAGACAAAAAAACCAATGATAATGAGAGTAATTACAACGAGCTGAGGAACCACTGCAGGCCGACCAATCTATTAATGGATCTACTTAATATTCTAACTCGTGCGCTCCATAGAGTCTGTGCTGCAGAGGATTTAACTTGCTTTAATTTAAATTAATTTCTTAATTAACCACACACAGAGCTGCCAACAACATGCAGCAAAAAGGGAAGGGAACGTTGAATCCCTGATGCTTTGAGTTCAGCAGCTTCGTGAAGACACGGCTCTGTTTCCTGATATTCTGCTCAAATGTATATGTATAGTATTATTTACAGGTTATCACTTTGGGTTTAAGTATTGTACGCCTTCATAGCTTGTCCATTTAGTTTGAACTGTTGACCATTTGTGGTCCATATGTACCAAATGTCTTTTCTATGTGTACAAATAAGTATTATTTACAGGAGAAATTCAGTCCAGCCCGCTTTTTTTTAGTGAAACTAAACTTAAGAGTAAGGCAAAGAGAAGCGACGTCAAAATAAAGGGTGGATTTGAACCTAGCTAGCAGCGGTACACGTATTTCTTTAGAGCCTTTAGAATTAAATCCGTCACGAGTTCACAGTGTTCTCATTACCTGCGGCCATGCAGCCTTCTCCGGGAAAACCGGGACAGGATGGACGAGGTCAAACAGCCAACCGGTGCACAGCCCTCGCCTCGCCGCGGGCCGCGCAATGCATGCTGGGAACTCCACCACGTTGAAGACAAGATGCAGTCTTCCTGGATACCTGAGCCAGGAGCTAGAGAGACGAGAGGAAACAATAGTGTGTGTGTGTGTGTGTGACCGGCATACAGACAGTGATGAAGTGACAACAGAAGATACAAGTGTTAAAATGGAGGATAAAGTCACATAGTCCACCTTCAGAAGCATAGTTAAAAAGGTATTAAAATGACAGGATACATATTAGACATCGAATGCAATGAAAACGACAAATATGGACAGTTTTAATGTGATTATTCATACCCATTCTTAGAAGAACACCAGCTCAAAATGTTGTGTTACGTTGAATGAATTATAAACGGAATGCTTTTTAAACACTGATAATTATATAAAAGGGGATAAAAGATCTTTTCATAATGATATTGCGAAGGTTGAGGTAGTTTGGTAAAGCTTCTTCTACTAACACTTGAGAGTGGCCGACTTTGGCTTTTTATCCATTATTTTTAGCTACAGTTTTCAAAATGTTGATAATATTTAAACCTTTTCTTTTGGGCTGAATATTTCAAACATGAATCCACTACTCGTAGCTAACGAACCCAACCATTCATCCTTTCAATAAGTGATCTGATGTAACTGTTCTTTTCATTATTATTTCAACCATTTCTACCGCCAACTTGTTTCTGTTCTGAAACTCGACTGCCAACCACAACGAGTGTTACAACCTGTGGGGGTGTTGTGCAGGAAGCTAACTTTAGCACGCAGCTTATCTGTAATCCTATATGCGTTTATTTTAATGAGCAATTCACACCTTGTCAAATTAGCTGTGCTACTGTACACCACAATGCTTCCACATGTCATCTATAGAAGTTTACTCTACAATTCAACGCCCCTGGTTGTGAAGCTTCACTGTGACACCTGCTTCTCTCTACACTAAAACAATAGTGGGGGAGAAAAATCCACTTTCTGTGTGTGTGTCTTCCATAAAACCTCTCTCTCTCTCTCTCTCTCTCTCTCTGTGTGTGTTTCATTGCTCCCTGCCAGCCGAGGAAGTCTCACACTCTCTCATCCCTTCACTTCCTGTGGGCCACTGGAGACCTCTATTGACCACAGCATCAATAATTCAGCCGCTAAGGTCTCTGCACCACCTGATCAACTACAGTACCATCTCCCCTGTCCCTCCCTTACACACACACACACACACACACACACACACACACACACACACACACACACACACACACACACACACACACACACACACACACACACACACACACACACACACACACACACACACACACACACACACACACACACACACACACACACACACACACACACACACCACACACACACACACACACACACACACACACACACACACACACACACACACACACACACACCATGTATACATCACTTCAGGGGACATTACATTGACTTACATGCATTTCCTGGAGTCTTATCCTAACCTTAACCATAACCAACACATGCCTAACCCTAACCCTAACCCTAACCAAGTCTTCACCCTAAAATTAATTATGCCCCTTATGGGGACGTCCAATTTGTCCCCATAAGGGAAGCCAATCCCCACACGTGACTATGTAAACAGATTTAGGTCCCCACAAGTATAGTAATGCTAGACCACACACA
>CM070496.1:10715013-10752513 GCA_036324585.1 Champsocephalus esox | reverse complement strand
AACACTTAAAGCAAGAAAGGAGATCTTGAACAAAAACATTCTCTGTCGGAATGAGTAGCCTTCCACTAAACACACAATTCAGATACTAGAAGGAAAATCGAAAAAGCTGCTGCGCCTCACACATATGGACTAAACTAAAATGCCTGTGAGATGAGATGTGTATGGATAAGGGTAATCGAGAGGCTGTTGTTAAGAGTCCTCTCCTGCTGATGTCCAGGTGTATATCAGTATGTAGTGTCTCTACTTTAAAGAGTCCTCTCCTGCTGATGTTCAGGTGTATATCAGTATGTAGTGTCTCTACTTTAAAGAGTCCTCTCCTGCTGATGTTCAGGTGTATATCAGTATGTAGTGTCTCTACTTTAAAGAGTCCTCTCCTGCTGATGTTCAGGTGTATATCAGTATGTAGTGTCTCTACTTTAAAGAGTCCTCTCCTGCTGGTGTTCAGGTGTATATCAGTATGTAGTGTCTCTACTTTAAAGAGTCCTCTCCTGCTGATGTTCAGGTGTATATCAGTATGTAGTGTCTCTACTTTAAAAAGTCCTCTCCTGCTGGTGTTCAGGTGTATATCAGTATGTAGTGTCTCTACTTTAAAGAGTCCTCTCCTGCTGGTGTTCAGGTGTATATCAGTGTGTAGTGTCTCTACTTTAAAGAGTCCTCTCCTGCTGGTGTCCAGGTGTATATCAGTATGTAGTGTCTCTACTTTAAAGAGTCCTCTCCTGCTGATGTTCAGGTGTATATCAGTATGTAGTGTCTCTACTTTAAAGAGTCCTCTCCTGCTGATGTTCAGGTGTATATCAGTATGTAGTGTCTCTACTTTAAAGAGTCCTCTCCTGCTGATGTTCAGGTGTATATCAGTATGTAGTGTCTCTACTTTAAAGAGTCCTCTCCTGCTGATGTTCAGGTGTATATCAGTATGCAGTGTCTCTACTTTAAAGAGTCCTCTCCTGCTGATGCTCAGGTGTATATCAGTATGTAGTGTCTCTACTTTAAAGAGTCCTCTCCTGCTGATGCTCAGGTGTATATCAGTATGCAGTGTCTCTACTTTAAAGAGTCCTCTCCTGCTGATGCTCAGGTGTATATCAGTATGTAGTGTCTCTACTTTAAAGAGTCCTCTCCTGCTGATGTTCAGGTGTATATCAGTATGTAGTGTCTCTACTTTAAAGAGTCCTCTCCTGCTGATGTTCAGGTGTATATCAGTATGTAGTGTCTCTACTTTAAAGAGTCCTCTCCTGCTGATGTTCAGGTGTATATCAGTATGTAGTGTCTCTACTTTAAAGAGTCCTCTCCTGCTGGTGTTCAGGTGTATATCAGTATGTAGTGTCTCTACTTTAAAGAGTCCTCTCCTGCTGATGTTCAGGTGTATATCAGTATGTAGTGTCTCTACTTTAAAGAGTCCTCTCCTGCTGGTGTTCAGGTGTATATCAGTATGTAGTGTCTCTACTTTAAAGAGTCCTCTCCTGCTGGTGTTCAGGTGTATATCAGTGTGTAGTGTCTCTACTTTAAAGAGTCCTCTCCTGCTGGTGTCCAGGTGTATATCAGTATGTAGTGTCTCTACTTTAAAGAGTCCTCTCCTGCTGATGTTCAGGTGTATATCAGTATGTAGTGTCTCTACTTTAAAGAGTCCTCTCCTGCTGATGTTCAGGTGTATATCAGTATGTAGTGTCTCTACTTTAAAGAGTCCTCTCCTGCTGATGTTCAGGTGTATATCAGTATGTAGTGTCTCTACTTTAAAGAGTCCTCTCCTGCTGATGTTCAGGTGTATATCAGTATGTAGTGTCTCTACTTTAAAGAGTCCTCTCCTGCTGATGTTCAGGTGTATATCAGTATGTAGTGTCTCTACTTTAAAGAGTCCTCTCCTGCTGATGTTCAGGTGTATATCAGTATGTAGTGTCTCTACTTTAAAGAGTCCTCTCCTGCTGATGTTCAGGTGTATATCAGTATGTAGTGTCTCTACTTTAAAGAGTCCTCTCCTGCTGATGCTCAGGTGTATATCAGTGTGTAGTGTCTCTACTTTAAAGAGTCCTCTCCTGCTGATGTTCAGGTGTATATCAGTGTGTAGTGTCTCTACTTTAAAGAGTCCTCTCCTGCTGATGCTCAGGTGTATATCAGTGTGTAGTGTCTCTACTTTAAAGAGTCCTCTCCTGCTGATGTTCAGGTGTATATCAGTGTGTAGTGTCTCTACTTTAAAGAGTCCTCTCCTGCTGATGTCCAGGTGTATATCATTGTGTAGTGTCTCTACTTTAAAGAGTCCTCTCCTGCTGATGTTCAGGTGTATATCATTGTGTAGTGTCTCTACTTTAAAGAGTCCTCTCCTGCTGATGTTCAGGTGTATATCAGTATGTAGTGTCTCTACTTTAAAGAGTCCTCTCCTGCTGATGTTCAGGTGTATATCATTGTGTAGTGTCTCTACTTTAAAGAGTCCTCTCCTGCTGATGTTCAGGTGTATATCAGTGTGTAGTGTCTCTACTTTAAAGAGTCCTCTCCTGCTGATGTTCAGGTGTATATCATTGTGTAGTGTCTCTACTTTAAAGAGTCCTCTCCTGCTGATGTTCAGGTGTATATCAGTATGTAGTGTCTCTACTTTAAAGAGTCCTCTCCTGCTGATGTTCAGGTGTATATCATGTGTAGTGTCTCTACTTTAAAGAGTCCTCTCCTGCTGATGTTCAGGTGTATATCAGTGTGTAGTGTCTCTACTTTAAAGAGTCCTCTCCTGCTGATGTTCAGGTGTATATCAGTATGTAGTGTCTCTACTTTAAAGAGTCCTCTCCTGCTGATGTTCAGGTGTATATCATTGTGTAGTGTCTCTACTTTAAAGAGTCCTCTCCTGCTGATGTTCAGGTGTATATCAGTATGTAGTGTCTCTACTTTAAGAGTCCTCCTGCTGGGTTCAGTGTATATCATTGTAGTGTCTCTACTTTAAAGAGTCCTCTCCTGCTGATGTTCAGGTGTATATCAGTATGTAGTGTCTCTACTTTAAAGAGTCCTCTCCTGCTGATGTTCAGGTGTATATCAGTATGTAGTGTCTCTACTTTAAAGAGTCCTCTCCTGCTGATGTTCAGGTGTATATCATTGTGTAGTGTCTCTACATGTCTCCATGCTTTAATGTTTAAAGCTCTTTATTTTCCTCATACTGCCTGTGCTGCAGCACCTCTTTTCACCCTCTGTCTGAAACCAGAGCCCAGTCTGCTCTGATTGGTTAGCTGGACGGCTCTGTTGTGATTGGTCAACCATTTAGAGATGGTGATAAATTCATATAAGCTTATTCTACTACTTTGCAGACATGACATACTTATTTGTATATTAAGAGTGTGCTATATTTTTTTGTGTGGCTCTAAAAGTATGATTAAATGATTCAGCATGAGTATGGCACAGAAATCATAAATTATCTAAATATAAAATGCCCTGGGAAGAAGGAAGAAGAAAAGCAGGTTTGTTTTAGATGTCATCTTCACTATAAATCCTTTGTGCCTGTAGCCACCAGGAGCACAACAAGGGGTTAAATAGGAAAAAGAAATACAATTAAATCACTGGTCATAAAAATACCGTACTTGTCGGACTATAAAGCGCACCTGCATATGAGCCGCAGCAGCTGAACTGTCCGTCTGTCCGTAGCTGTACAAACAAAATGGGGGGAAAAGTCGTGGCTTATAGTCCGAAAAGTTTCCACAACCCATGTTAACTTGTCACTTTAACTTATTCCACACTTTATAACTTAGATGATGACCAAATATGTATATATGCTGACAGTTATTTTACTCTTATTTGTATTCATCTCCTATTTCCATAGTCTTTTATTATTGTTATCATTATTTCCTTGATTTTATGTTATTTATTATTTATTTTAGATTTTCTTTGATCTGTGTGAATCTTTGCTGTACTGTTTTTTCCACGCTTACCCTGTTGCTGCTTTGTACGACTGAATTTCCCCTCGGGGATTAACAAAGCTTCATCTAATCTTATCTTATCTTATAAAGAAAAGTGCATAAACAAAACGTAATTGTTCTTGGTTTGAAAGTCTTTGTGTAAGAGTTTGAAGTATTTCACAAAAACATTGTGTTCAGAGGGGGGCTCTTATTCTGAAATATAAGAAACAATATTTAGATTTACTGAGGCGCGACCAGCTGGCTTTGCTTTGCCTGAATATGTTTGCACAATAGATGCAACTCGCAGTAATTATTTCAATAATGAGGACTAAGCTGCAGCAGAGTGTGGATGAAAAAGTAGATCCCTGAAGGACGAAATGTGTTTGGACAAATCCTCTCATACAACACATGCAGATATCATTGCCTCCATGGAAACACACACCTCACGTACGTTAACACAATCCTCTGCGCGATGCCTTTCTATCACACAGTGACAGCACATGTCCGAAAGGGAGGACAGCCAATCCATCATCTCACATCCGCGTTATCATCCTGCTGCTGGATACAAAGGACATATCACTTTTAAAACCGCTGCTTTTCTATGTTGCAGCGAGCGGCTTAGGCATCTCAGAAATATGTGTTTACAAAGAAGAAGCTCTTCCAAAAAATACAGTCCCAGGGTCCCCGCTATGTTTCAGAAATGATCATTTTCGGGGGTATCATCGATCATACTGCACAACAATATAATCTGTTCCATCTCAAAGTCTCTTGGCGCTGCAATTTGTATGCAGAAGTGCAGTTTTAGTGGAATTGAGATAGCAATGTAGTGGAACATAAAAGTTACACTTCATAAGATCTATGGATAGTTTTTTTGGCTGCGAATGCAATTAGGTAAATTGATAGCCTTAAAGCTTTAAGGAGAATCCTCACTGGGGAGACATTCTTCTTTTTTATAATAGCCCACAAATCTAATTTCTAACTTTCTTCTGAGGGATGAATCTGCAAGATCATGGTTTCCCTAATCCATTTAGGCTTTCAACTCCCCGTGGAAATGACCTAATCTGACACACGATGTGAAACAATGACGAGAAGCTGGTATCTTTCTCAATTTATATCCAGCGTTTACTTTTACAAACCGCTCTTGGCTAAAGAAATGTCTGCTTCGATGCATCTTTCCTCATTTGTTATACTTAGTGTATAAACAGCATAAATCAGCCAACGCCGCCCCTCCGGTCGAGGTAATGAACCGAGAACGGTGCAAAAATTGCTGCGCTGTGCTTCACGGGTGACGCAGAGTCAGAGGTGACCGATAATCGTCGACCCGAAGTGATACTGCGGGGTTTTGTTCTTGCAAAGCCCGGCGGTGGCTCACCAGTAAACTTCCCCCTGATCCTCCAATCACAGCTGTTGCCCTGAAGGCTCTCCAGCAGCGCATTGTTCACGAGGGCACGCTCGTCACGAACCCCAATTTCCACATCAGGAAAAACCCAAGCTGCTGTGGCAAATAGGCCAAAAATAACCGACATTGGGGATGGCCAAGAGCGGTGACACAGCGGCTTTAGAGGACAACGCCTCTTGTAAAGCTGCAGCCAACTAATTTCACTGTCTGCTAAGTTTCAGTCAGAGCTTATTAGATCTTTACTCAATGACCAGCCAAATCACTAAGTGAGCTGAGAGAAGATGTTAGTTTTCAAACTGCTGAAAGGCTTCAAAAGAATATCTGTTTTCTTAGCAGGGAGGACAATATGAATGTAACTTGTCTTGCAGCTAAAATACTGTTATTATATTCATAGAAACGGTGACACGGATACTTATTAGAGCTACACGGACTTAAAACGAGACAAGGAAATGAGTGTTGATCATTCGGGGAGCCCTGAGACGTTCACCATTCTGTATAATTAAATGCTTACACAAAATCAGTCTGCACCACGGATCATAAATCTAGCTTTTCTGAGGCTGCAGTGCCCCCTGCTGGAGGTGGAGGGGATCACTCACACAGACCAACCTACACAATTAAAGGTCGGGGAAGGTAAGTTTGAGAAACCGGCTCGAGATCGCTAGAATTTGAAAATACACAACCGGAGAAAATCTGCCACTTCCTTGGAAGGCTGACAGGCAGGTAGGCCATGGATTGGTTGTACTTTTTACAGTATCACGGCTTCTACAGATGAGATGTTTTTTATGGATTTGTTGTCAATCAGTTTTTTGATTGTTTGATTTATAAAATATCAGGAAATAGTCAAAGGTGATGTATTTAAACACATTGTTATTTCAGTCCAAAGATATTCACTTTAATACGATATAAAACGGAGGTAATATGGTTACACAATGGACTCAGTCTTTCAACACGTGTGGCAGGGTTATCTTTGACAAACAGTTTCAATTGGAAAGCATTTTATGTAAAACTTTAATATTGTAAGAATGTGCATAGTTTTAGATTCTCTGCTGTTATCAAGCATTTAGAAATGATATCTATTCAGCCATGCTAGTTCCGTACATTAGGGTTAACAAGTCTTCATGTCTTCCAGGTGGGAAAGTACGAAATTGCCATATTCGAAAGGCTGAACTGCTTTTTCTGCCGTGTTTGCACGAAAAATGACCTTAAATATTTATCAACAATTCAAAATAGTGGCAGCTTTTTTTCTGTCATTTAACTTATCAATGAATCAACCAATCACTGCAGCTTCACTGCTAAGTAACACGACGATGAAATCAAAATACATTGATAAATAAAGTGATGTCTGATGGGATGTGGTACTTCAGAGTGGTTCTTATATAATATTAATATAATTATTAAGATGGACTCGGATACATTTTAACTGATTAGAGAAAGACAGCAGGAGGTTTCTGATTTATATAAATTATCAAACTATTTTTCTGTCAATCAACATATCAATAAGTTGACTGTGGTGGTTCAGTCTGTAGGGGATTGCACTTTGGACCGACGGGTCGCCGGTTCACGTCCCGATCGGACCAAAGATACAGAGTGTGGACTGGTACTGGAGAGGAGCCAGTTCACCCCCTGGGCCACTGCCGAAGTGCCCTTGAGCAAGGCACCTAACCCCCAACTGCTCACTGGCTGCCTCCGCTCTGACCTCTCAACTGCATATAACTGTGTGTATTTGTATGTGCACGATGTAAAGACTGTGTCCTGTATGTGCTACGTGCCGCCGCATCTCTCTCTCTCTCTCTCTCTCTCTCTCTCTCTCTCTCAGAGTGGAAACTGAATTAATAAATCCATCTTCTTCTTTGTGACATGAAGATGCATCAAATGTAGTACTTCAGTGTTATTCATGTTTTATTATCTTTGCTTTTCTAATGTGTTTTATGCTCTTAATGTCTTTCGGTTTTTTGTGAAGCACTTTGAATTGCCTTGTGTTGAAAAGTGCTGTATAAATAAACTTGCCTTGCCTTTAGAGTGGTTCTTATATCATATAATACCGTGTAATGTAGCCCTTATCTCATATGCACTATGCACTGATTAGAGTTAGATAACAGGAGTTTCTGACCTATGAGGAGGCTGAGAGGAGGCGAGCAGGAGGGGAAGGCAGAGAGGAGCTCCATCAGGCAGAGGCTCTGGTCCCTCACATGCAGGTTGTAGTCGGCGCTGCCCTGTTTACTGCACAGCTCCTGCAGTCTCCTCCTCTGCACACCGCCCTCCGTATGCTCCACCAGCGCCCGCACGAACGCCTGACAAAGACACGGAAAATAAAAAGGTACCGTCACCTGAAGGGGCTCTGAACCTCCGTCAGCGTCACATAAAGACGAGGCATTACATTCAAATTCTAACAGGAGAGAATCTCATTGCACGTATTCCAGGAAAGATCTTTAGTTTAAGGTACGGTAATTTAAAACTTTAGAGGCAGACCCTGACAGCAGCCCACCTTCAGAAGGAAAGACATTTCATTATTCACTTAGCACTTACTTCTACCAATGTAATAATTTATATAGTGCAGACGGTGCATCTTAATATGCTGCTTGATCAATTTAAAAGTACCTTTTGGACCTTTTCTATAGAAGTCAAATGCGAGAAGGGCAAAATGTCTCACAGAGGATAAAACATGTGTGTCAAAACCAGTGGCGAACCGTGTCTATCACAACTGGACCTTCTGTAGACACACACACCCCCCCCCCGCAGCATTATAATGTCCGTCTTTTCACTGAATTGCCGTCTTGAAAAGGGAACTCACGCAACTTCATCTTCACCTGTTGCACTTGTCAACGTTAAAAACAATAAAACGGCATGAATTGCTTCGTCGCATTCATCTAGATCCTCTGTCCGGAGCCAGTGAACGAGCGGGCCTTCTAGAACACCCTGGAACCGAGGGGAACTCTGAAAGAACACGCCCATTGGCTACAAATCAATATCTGATTGGTTGATCAAACTGTCAGTCCAAACGTACGCTCTCATTCAGAGCAACGGCCAGGGCCTTCGATCCAGGATGTAGAATACCTTGTTGAAGGATATTCTACCCAGAGACCCAGAACGCGATCTGATTGGTTGCTTTCTTTTCTAACACAAACCCACTGAAATGCGTAGTGCATGGTCCGAGAAGGACAAACAAATCAACGTCAACAATCAACAATTCTCTTTTACTAATTTTATTACATTTTATTTATATAATTAAATCGATTTTGTGTTCCCGGGTATTCTCTGAATACCTGGAAAGCCCTGACGGTTCGCCACTGGTCAAAACACAATTTCACTTCTTCATAAAATAAATTAACTTTCTCCAAGCAACAAAAGGAAGTGTGCTATAGCCTGAGAAAACATGACAAAGGTCGTCCCTCTCATTATGCTGATATTCTTTCTGTTGTTTCAGTGCGTCACCTCACAAAGTGGCTATGCACGTTACAAAGTAAGGACTTGTACCTTCTTCGGAACGCTCCTGATCTCCAGACACCATGTGAGCAGGTACAGCAGAGACATGTCGGGGGCAACGTGGGCTGGCACCTGGGCTCCTGTTACAAGAGAGGAAAGAACATATGGGAATGATTATAGCTATGAATGTCAAAGAAATAAGAACCGTTTGCACACTGTGCATGTGGTCGCGTTCACACCAGCCTTGTATAGTCCGGTTGAATCGAACCCTGGTGCGTTTACCGGCTTGGCGCGGTTCGTTTGGGTCGGTGCGAACGCAATCCGAGAGCTCTGAAGTGAACTAACCGACCGGACTCTGGTCCGCCTAAAGGAGGTGGTCTCGGAGCGCTTGCTAGTGAACTCTGGAGCGGTTCATCGCTGGTGTGAACGCAGTCCGCACCAACACATAGGAAGTGTAGTATTTACGCGTCACAAGAACACGGATGTCTTCAATTGATTTTGAAGACGTCCGCGGTTGTTTAGTTAAAGAGTGAAGCAGAATGAAGTGTTGAACAGTGTCGTAACAGTAAAAATGCTCCGTCAACTATACATGAAAGTCAGAGCCGGTAGAAATTGTCGGGATTTGCGTTTTTACCCCCTTAATAAATAATAATAATAATAATAATGCATTTTATTTATGGGCGCCTTTCAAAGCTCTCAAGGACACCTTACAGAGCATAATTAAAAACAAGCAACAAAGAAGAGCACACAGTAATACAAGACTTAAAAAATACTTAAAAAACAGAGACTTAAAAACAACAATCAGTTTAGCAGAGATTAAGAAATGGAATACGCCAGTTCACAAAGTTGTGTTTTCAGGCTGGATTTGAAGGTTGGGAGTGAGTCCATATTGCAGATGTCTTGACCAATGGTTGAACAGCATTTCCGTGCACATGACTTGTCTTTATTAGGATCCCCATTAGCACAAGCATGAGCATTGGCTATTCTTCCTGGGGTCCTCACACACTCAAAACATACATACACAAAATTAAAACAGCTCATAATTTCATGCAATTTACAGTGAAATGAAGTGAAACTAAAACGGTCATCCAATTATCGCCATTCTAAGGCCAAACAAAAGTAAATACAAATAAGTGTACATAATAATAAATGCATACATACTGTAGCCACAGGCACAGTTCAAATTTACTTTGTAATACTTAAATATTTTTTTAGCAACCTTTTGAAATATACCATACTTTTCGGACTACAAAGCGCACCTGCATATGAGCCGCAGCAGCTAAACTGTCCGTCTGTCTTGCTCTCGTTCTGTCTCTCGGTTCCACTTTCACTTTGGCGCGCTACCTGTCTCGCTCTTTTCCGGCCTCCAGCCTTTCCTGCTGGAGCCCGCCGCTTAAAGGTGGCGGGCGCGGACCGGTCCTAGAGCCCGTAGTGTTAAAGGTGGTTAATGTTACCTGTAAAATCCATAGATGTAGGAGGTCCTCTAGTGGCCGTTAGCTGTACAACAAAAATGGGGAAAAAGTCGCGGCTTATAGTCCGAAAAGTACGGTACTTGAGAATTTTCCTGAATGATGTGGACGGGTAAAGAGTTCCAGCCGACCATGGCTCTGTACATGACTGTTTTCTGTCCCATTGGGTTTAAAGTTTATAGTCCGTTTGAGTTTTGCCCGTGTGAACCCAAACCGAACCTTCTGAGCTGAGGAGAGGACTATTAGGTGTGAACGCAAACCGAACCTTCTGAGCTGAGGAGAGGACTATTAGGTGTGAACGCAAACCGAACCTTCTGAGCTGAGGAGAGGACTATTAGGTGTGAATGCAAACCGAACCTTCTGAGCTGAGGAGAGGACTATTAGGTGTGAACGCAAACCGAACCTTCTGAGCTGAGGAGAGGACTATTAGGTGTGAACGCAAACCGAACCTTCTGAGCTGAGGAGAGGACTATTAGGTGTGAACGCAAACCGAACCTTCTGAGCTGAGGAGAGGACTATTAGGTGTGAACGCAAACCGAACCTTCTGAGCTGAGGAGAGGACTATTAGGTGTGAACGCAAACCGAACCTTCTGAGCTGAGGAGAGGACTATTAGGTGTGAACGCAAACCGAACCTTCTGAGCTGAGGAGAGGACTATTAGGTGTGAACGCAAACCGAACCTTCTGAGCTGAGGAGAGGACTATTAGGTGTGAACGCAAACCGAACCTTCTGAGCTGAGGAGAGGACTATTAGG
Organism: Champsocephalus esox; assembly: GCA_036324585.1. Classification (NCBI taxonomy): domain Eukaryota; kingdom Metazoa; phylum Chordata; class Actinopteri; order Perciformes; family Channichthyidae; genus Champsocephalus; species Champsocephalus esox. The sequence continues at coordinate 10,741,606 of CM070496.1, read as the reverse complement.
TGTGAACGCAAACCCAACCTTCTGAGCTGAGGAGAGGACTATTAGGTGTGAACGCAAACCGAACCTTCTGAGCTGAGGAGAGGACTATTAGGTGTGAACGCAAACCGAACCTTCTGAGCTGAGGAGAGGACTATTAGGTGTGAACGCAAACCGAACCTTCTGAGCTGAGGAGAGGACTATTAGGTGTGAATGCGACCGTAAACTGATTTGACAGGCGCTGCTTACCTTTCTTCTTAGTGTCTTTACGTAGAGAGATGTGAACCCTGTGGTTCCTCTGCTCATAAAGGCCTACTCTGTGCAGCATTTCCTCCACCTCAGAGTCTCTGTTTGGGCAGAACACATCGAAGGAATCCCCTGGATGATATGTCAGATTCGGGCGAGCCTTAGAGTAAAAAAAGGTGCATTTTTTTAAATCAAAACATCTCAATTTAATAGAAAACTGCAGGTTTAGAATTGTTTTATCTGAAAAGTGTCGCTTACAGAGAGGTCCAGCTCCAAGAGAAGAGACGTCTTGACTGAATCTCCTCTGGTCAGCTGAAGCGCTCTGGATATGGGAACCTCATGCAGAGTCTCCTTGTTTGACGGTCCAACAATCTGCAAAAGCAAATATGATATAAAAGGGGAAATATGGCTTAAAATCCTGGCAGCAGTTTTCCTCACCTGTTGCACAGTGTCTGCCTCCTTAAGGGTGACATCGAGGTAGGGGGGAGGCAGTGCAGGAACATTAAGAGAGGACTCGGACAGCGGCGGCAGAGAGTGAGTCAGGGAAGCCGCCAATGTAACATGAGGAACTGCTGCAGAAACACTGGCAGCACCAAGAGGCTGGGATGGAGACACAGCTGGCCTGAGATCAGACGCCGAAGCTGCGGTTGCACATTTGGATACAGATGCTCCAGTCGACCCACAGTCCTTCTGGTCAGTTATACTCAAGAGGTGAAGTTGGACATCTGGTATGGATGAATCAGGAGTGTCTGCATTCGAGTAGTCAGTCCTATCAGAAGCCATTTTTGATACGGCTCCGTTGATTGCTTTCCACAGTCCTTCAATCCAGGGGTCCAGGACCACCTCAAGTCTGGAGTGAACAAAGTCAACAGTATCATACAGACACAGCGATGTAATAGAACAAAAAGAGGGTCTGAATATATTCCCTGCAGAACGTACCCTACACCATCATCTGCATATCCTGTCGCATAGAACTGTTTGGCTCCGAGTTCCTGGAGACGACGTTCAATCGTCTTCCCGCAGTTGCAGAAATTTGCATAATTTGTGTCTCCTAAAGCTGGAGCAGAGAGAGGGAAGCGGATGAAATATTTCTCAAGTCACAGCCTGCTGAGAAGGTAAACACTGCAGAGTAAGGATATGCACAGACAGAGTTTTGGAAATCAGTATCCCGCATGTTGAAAAATGGAATTCAAGCAGAGCTACTTCATCGTAGAATTTACCTAAAAGTGCATAGCAAAGGTGTTCATAGTGGTCAGGGGTCTTCTGCTTGATGCTCTTTACAAATTGGAGGGCATTGTCTGGCGGTTCCCCATCTCCAGTGGTAGACACGATAAAGACCACGGGGGCCTTCTCCTTCTCCAGATTGTACTGGAACCAGTTATATGATTATTCAGTGAGTGATGTGTCCTCTACCTGATGTGATATCTCATTATGTATATATATATCACAAGGCAATATCACATTTAGTTAGATATTAGGTATTTGTTTTAGTGAGCCACGCATGGTCTTATCATGTGCAAATGCTTACCTTTTCATTCTGGTTCAAGCAGCTGAGCTCAGCCAGCAGTCCATGCTCCTCTGCCTCGTCGGCTATTCCCTCTGCTATGGACTCAGCTTGGCCCTTCTGAGACCCGTAGAGAACCACAAACCGAGGCTTCGCTTCACAGGGCATGCTGGAGAGTTAAAATGAATGTTTTGTAGATTTACACATTTCTTAATACACCCATTTTATAAGATGTTCACGGTTTTGACTTGTTGGAAAAGCACAGGGGATACTGATAATAACATTAAAGATGGCTTAGTTAGTTCTGTCCAAGGGTCCGAGTACATTCCCTCTTGGTACGTTGAGTGTATTTTGATGCTGAAATTGTTTTTATTTAAGTAAGATTTTGAATGCAGGGGTTTACCACTTTTACTAGAGCAAATGTCTGAATATTTTACCATTGAATTCTGGGCTATATAACTAATTAATAATATCAATATTTGTTTGTTCAATGTTACCAAAACATGTTGCAATAAAGGGGGATATATCCTGCCCTCTTCTCACTGTATAGCCAAGGCATTCAGGTATTCAGTCAAAAACATGATTATGAAACATTGTCATAGAGGCACAGAAAGAAACATAACAACACAAGGCTGGACACAAACAACACCACAACTACAAAGGAGTCAAAAATCAAGTATTCAGCTGTCCAGTTGTGTTTAATGGATCTCTTCTTACCTAGATAATGCAGATTTTAACAGGTTACAAACAGGCTGCCTCAGAAAAGCCTGAACAACAGCTCTGAACACCACCATAAAGAACTGGTCCCGGGTATTGCATCAGTTGTTAACATTACGATACCCGAGTACACGTGGGTTTGAGTATGTTGTCTGTCGTTCTCTTATCTAATGCTAAATCAATAACAACACTTGCAGCTAAATGTTAGCATAGATAGCGAACTGACAAGTAATAACTGACAGCTCTGACACAATGAAGACAAGCCCCGTTGGATGTTGTCTTTTAGAACTAAACGTATCCCTTTTAAAACAAAGCAAAATCCCAAAGATGTCTTTAGAGGTGGATGTAAAGAAAGTTAAAAATGTTTTCTACCTTTTTTAATCACTTCACTCGTTCCCATGCATCTCCAGGAGGAACTAACGCGAGATCATGACACACACGTGATCGGAAGAAACCACATTATAAAAAAAACAAATGTGTACTTCTAACATTAAACTATAATCTATAAAACGATTGTATCGTTTGCATAACAATTTCAATACAGTTCAATGTAAAGTGTTTATTGATTCTTGGGGGGAAAGGGTGTTTTAATGTGTAAAAATAAGACCTAAAACGCACTAGGCTACTTAGCAGTCTTTCCCATTCAGCTTCTCCGGAACTAACGCGAGATCATGATGGGGCAAACGGGATCGGGAGAAACCACCCTACTATATATATTTGTTTTACTTCTAACCTTAGTTATTCTTTATGTAAAATATTTAAATAGTTTTCAGAACAGTCTCAAAACAGTTCAGTGTCATGTGTGTGTTGATTCCTGGCAAAAAATGGTGTTTTAATGTTTAATAATAAAACGTACTTAAGGCTACTTGGTTCCTCCCTCCCCGACTCACGATCCTTCCAGAAGCAGCCGGCAGACTCGTGCTGCTCGCAGTTCAGCCTCGGTCCACATTTCCTTCTCAGAAACTGATTATTTTACATCTGAACACTTTTAAAGTGTTCCAACCGCCAAGTCAATATGTCCTCTTTGGGCACATTGGCTTTTGATGAGTATGGAAGGCCTTTCATCATCATCAAAGACCAGGACAGGAAGACTCGGCTGTCGGGCATTGACGCACTTAAGGTACAATGGGCTAACTAATGGTGCAAGCTAGCAACATGCTAACTTGCTAGTAGTTGTATAGGGTGGGGCATCATCATACACAGTGAGCAAACAATATGCATGTTGCATACCATCGTGTGTTTAAATAACGAAGGATTTTGGTGAAAAAGCAACAGACTAGCATTTTACAAAGGATTAGCCAGTCATGCTAGCATCGACGCCCATGTGCTTTCTGTGACGCGGTGGCTGTTGCTACGCCCAAAAATGTCATTAGTGATGCACATCATCTCAAATCCTTTTATTGGTTTGCATATGGCAACTTAAGTCTGTATACGTTTTTTTAAATTTAGAGACCAAGAATAAGATGTTTTTCTGAAATGTGATTTTGAAATGTTTTGCAGTCTCACATTATGGCAGCTAAGGCAGTCGCGTCAACGCTGAAGACTTCTCTGGGACCAAATGGTGAGTAAAACCAATGCAGTGCACACACAAAAGACTTCCTTAAAACATTCTAATCATTGTAGAGGCCTTCAATACTGCACCGTCACATCTTAGCATTTTTATATATATTTATTAGCCATTTGTAATAATGCATTGCAATCATTGCACTGTATTTACTATGTCCTTGATTTTAATTGCCTACATTTGCATTACGAATTCCCTTTTTTGTTGTTGCATTATTTGACATGCATCGTCATTGCACTGTATTGCGTAAAAGTTATTTTATGTCTTGTCATTTACTTAATGCCTGCATTTCCAGGGGATCAAACGATCTATCTATTAGATAAGATTCAATGATTTGTTAACTTTAAAATTAATAAATCAATTTGGATTTTGTCTAGGTGGATGCTCGTGGTTCACAAAATATAATGATACACAAATTAACAGCATAAATATCAAGAACAATCTAGCAAGATACATTTTACATTAGCATAAACCATATTAAAAGCTCTAACAATGTGAGTTAACCATACATATTGCACCACTACTTCCCCACAGTACTATTTATTACATTTATTTTAATAAGTAATTCAAGATCTAGCATTTTCTAAACAATTGTCTTTCTTTCCAGGTCTTGATAAGATGATGGTGGACAGGGATGGAGAGGTGACTGTCACCAACGACGGAGCCACCATCCTCAGCATGATGGATGTGGATCACCAGATCGCTAAACTCATGGTGGAGCTCTCCAAGTCCCAGGATGATGAGATTGGGGATGGAACCACTGGAGTTGTCGGTACGGGAAAGGGAACGATTCCCAAACTAATTTAAAGTTTCCTCCAGATCACCTGACATCGTTGAAGCATATTTAAGCGACTTGGTGTCATTGGTCCGGCAGTGGCTCAGTCAGTAGGGGCTTGGACTGGCAGCTGTAGGGTCGCCGGTTCAAGTCCCTGTCCAGACTTAAAATATGGAGTGTGGACTGCTACTTGGAGAAGTCCCAGTTCACCTCCTGCCCTGCCGTGGTGCCCTTGAGCAAGGCACCGGACACCCCTCGCTCCCGCTGTACAATAGCTGCCCACTGCTCTTAGTACTAGACTTCTGGTACTAGGATGGGTTCAAAGCAGACTATGTGCTCTGCATGTGTGACTATTCTATTGTCTCACTGTGTTCTCCTCTTCCTCCTCAGTGCTGGCCGGAGCTCTCCTGGAGCAGGCTGAGCAGCTGCTGGACCGAGGAATCCACCCCATCAGGATCTCCGACGGTTACGACCAGGCAGCAAAGGTTGCTATTGCGCAGCTCGACAAAATCGCCGAAACCCTACTCTGCGATCCCAACAACACAGAGCCTCTGATCGAGACCGCCATGACCACACTGGGATCCAAAATGTGAGTCCCGTTTCCACTGGGCTGTACTGAATTGTGCGAACTCGGCAAAGATATTAAAGTTCTGCCATCAGTATCAACCGGTGTCACAGACAGATGGCAGAGATCGCCGTGAACGCCATCCTGACCGTGGCCGACATGGACAGGAAGGACGTAGACTTTGAGCTGATCAAGATGGAGGGCAAAGTGGGAGGCAAGCTGGAAGACACACAGCTCATCAAGGGAGTGATCGTGGACAAAGAGTTCAGCCACCCTCAGATGCCCAAGGTACAAACCAGGGGGATGTCACTCTGCAGAGATATTTGTGTCCGCTCTAAGATGATGCTGACATTTTTTTTCTTTGTCCTTCCTCAGGAACTGAGAAATGTAAAAATGGCCATCCTCACCTGCCCGTTTGAGCCCCCAAAGCCGAAGACCAAGCATAAGTTGGATGTCACCTGCGTTGCGGACTACAAAGCACTCCAGAAATACGAGAAGGAGAAGTTCCTGGAGATGATCAACCAGGTGAGTGCTGCATCCTCTGAAGTGCTGAAACATCCATACAGGTACATGTGGACTCGGAGTCTAAACACGTCTCTCTTTTGAAGGTCAAAAGCAATGGTGCGAACTTGGCCATTTGCCAGTGGGGCTTTGATGATGAAGCCAACCACCTCCTGCTGCAGAACGACCTGCCCGCCATTCGCTGGGTCGGAGGGCCTGAGATCGAGGTGAGATATGTTTCATAAGATGGTACCTTGATGTGGAGTATAAAAATATTCCATGGCCTCCTAAATTCTGTCCATACACGGTCTTGCAATTAAACGGCACAAGACGGAGACATTTGTTGGCCATCTATATTCCCCTGATATTTTATATATGCACCCATTTCTGTAGAGATGAGTACTGAAACTTGGGCAGGTCTTATTTATTATTAAAGATTGTATTATTGATGCGCTTAACTCCATTTACCTTAAGTACAATAAAAACACATTTGCAAGTGTTTAAAAAAGATATACATGTAGTGGTGTTGAGCAAAAAGTATTAAGTCCTTTGTGCCGAAGTTCAAGGCTTTTATTGTCATGTGTGCATAGCTACGGTGTAGTTATGGCAACGAACATCTTAGGCCACAGGCTCCTCCAACAGTGCAACACAATAAAACGGATCAAATAGTAAAAGTAAATAAAATAGAATATAAAAGTAAAGAAACACTGGAATAATACGGAGGGGGGCAAGGCAGCGTTGGGGAGGAGCCAAAGACACCGCAGCCATCTTCACGGCGCAGGTCTCATGAAGTATCCATTGTCGTGTTTCCGCCTCAGTTGATCGCCATCGCCACAGGGGGCCGCATCGTGCCGAGGTTCTCCGAGCTGACCCCAGAGAAGCTGGGCACCGCTGGGCTGGTGAAGGAGATCTCCTTCGGCACCACCAAGGACCGCATGTTGGTTATCCAGGAGTGCAAAAACACCAGGGCCGTAACCATCTTCATCCGCGGAGGCAACAAAATGGTACGTGGGCGTCACGTCTTCACCTGTCCATTCGTGATAGTCTTAGCATTCGTGGATCTCATTGGTTGTTATTTCATCGTCTCATTAGATCATTGAAGAGGCCAAGCGCGCTCTCCATGACGCTCTGTGTGTGATCCGTAATCTGGTCAGAGACAACCGTATTGTGTATGGAGGCGGAGCTTCAGACATTTCGTGCGCTCTGGCTGTCAACCTGGCTGCAGATAAGGTAAGGCGAACCACAGCCTGCAGATGCTTTTAGTATTGAGCTAAATGAAATGCAGGGTTTCTTTTGGTACTGAAAATCCTTAAACAAGTTCTGTAGACTGACTGGAAACATTACGTTTGGCTGTTTATAATGAAATGCCCTTCCAACAATCTTTTTCAGTTTCCTTAATGCTGTCTCTTTTCCTCTGTAGTGTCCTTCTTTGGAGCAGTATGCCATGAGGGCGTTTGCTGATGCGATGGAGGTGATCCCCATGGCGCTGGCGGAGAACAGCGGGTACAACCCCATCCAGACCATGACGGAGGTCCGCGCCCGACAGGTCAAAGAGAACAACCCCTTCCTCGGCATCGACTGTCTGCGCAAAAACACCAATGGTGAGGAAGCGGGACTTGTAGTGATCCCACACTTAGGGGTCGCTATTGTGCAGAATCCAAGTGTCTTTTATACATCGACAATCTAAAGTAACAGACAGAGAATCAGCACTTTGGAAACAGGGCTGAAACAGAGGGGATTATGGGTAATGCTGCAATGATCTGTCTGGTGTTTCAGCCAATCAGAGACAGGCTCTGGATACATCTGAGACCTGTGATATATTGATGACAAACAGGATAATAGGGGACTGTTAAATGTGAAAGTAAGAGGATCTGATCTGAATGTTTGTTTTCCTCCGCTCAGACATGAAGCAGCAGCATGTGGTGGAGACTCTGATCGGTAAGAAGCAGCAGATCTCTCTGGCCACGCAGGTCGTGAAGATGATCCTGAAGATCGACGACATCCGCGCCCCCGGAGAGACCGAGGACTGAAGGCTTCCTGGAACTCTGTCCACTAGGCACTTCCCCAAGCTCCATGTCCAAACCGCACTGCGTCTTGCTATTTATCATTTGATACAAAATGTTCAAGCTGTTGTCGTATCAGTCGCCATTAAAATGTTAGTCCGTTGAAACATTTCCAGACTCTCCGGTATCTGATTTAGAGCCCACAATATGAACCTGGTAATAAAAGCTGTATTCCATGATAGGTGTGCATTACATGTCTTTATTTGTACACGGAAGGTTTGCAAACTGACGGATAAACCACATTTTATTCTTGCATTATTAAACTGATGGAAAATACTGCATGCGTACCATTTGGGACACGTCGAAAGTGCTTTCCATCAGTAATGTTGGGGCCATTGGCGGTTGATGAAAAATACAAAGGCACAAAATGGGAGACTATTTGAAGAGAACTTACAGACTTTAGGTGAAATAGGTTTAGGGCACTTGTGAAGCATAACCATACCCATATTTTTGATGTAATTCCTAATGCGTAAAGCTATAACCTGATCCAAATCACTGCCTCAGCTTTCACAGTTCCATACATCAACATTCAGACCTACAAAATAAAACGAAACTAAATGAGTAACATCACTCCTCTCTGCTCGCTGTACCAGATATCTCTACATTTTACATTTGGTGTATTTTTACTTTGTTGCAATATGAAAGCGGACTGGTCATCCTGGGTAAAAATAAATGCTTGTAGAAAATATTATAGATAAATGACGTACTTGCACACACATCTTACACATTTATCTCCTTAGGACTCAATTTCATCGCGGGCCACATTCGCATAAAGGTTGCACTCAATGGGCCGGTTGTAACTATATATATATATATATATAAAATGTATTATTACATAATTGTCTCTGAATTGGATTATTATCGGATAGGATAATAACTTGGTAATTAACTACGTCTGAAAGCAGAAGTCCAGGGCAATTAATTGCAAGTCTCTTCAGTGCGCATGTCTCAAAACGAGATGCATTGTGGGAGATGTCGTTTATGGGCAACCTGCTTTTGTAAAGTTGGCACTGTATAATAAACGTATTATATTCTTTGCAAGCTCTTGTGGGGCCACATCAAATGAAGTCGCGGGCCTGGAGTTTGAGACCCCTGCCTTAGATGCTCCAGTGTGTGCACAGTGTATACATATTTAGCGTGTAGGGCTAACGGGCAGGGCTACATCACACTATCAGGGTCTTTGGGCCACTTTGTCCATGATTGACCTTTTTAAATCCTCTGTCCTGGGTCTATGATTCTTCCATTTACAGATGACGTTCGGTTTACTTGGTCTTAGTACGGGGTTAAGTAAAGCACATTTTCAAAACAGTATCTTTAGTTTTTTATTCTACTTGTAAGAAGATTCTTTGGCACATGTAGTGTTTCTGGGTGACGGCTGCTCCTTTGGTCCTGGCTTTGTTCACATGTACTTGTTGAGCCAGTCGAGCATGTCGCCTCTGGCCTCCAGGATTTGAGCTTTGTCCTCAGGGTTGATGTCTTCTCTCTTCCTGTGGACGAAGCCGTGCGTCTGACCCGGGAAGATCTTCACCTGGTGATCCACGGTGCACTTCTCCTTCAGCTTCGCTTCAAGCACACTCACCTGAGGAGAGAAGGGATGCAAGCACAGGTTCTAAACGTGCGTATACAGCAGAGATTCTTGCTTTATAAAGTAAAGATATCTACCGCACTTTATATTGAATTTGCCTCTATGATTTGAAGCTACGTAGGGTAGGTTTGCAAAGGGGAGGAACATTTCTGGAAAGTTTCCATGGGAAGTTAAGCTGGGGAATTTTGGAAATATTCGATATTTGTAAGTAGAACAGAACAAGTTTGTAATTATTTTATTGAACAATTATTTGTTTCATTGAAAAACGAAAACAGGAATGTTGAGTTAAATATTACTCATCCCTCCCAACCCCAGTCAGTAAAAAATGAACAAAAATGCACCCCCATCCAAAAAACCCACAAAGTCCCATTCAAAAGGAAAACAGCCCCTCTCCCTCCAACAAGTCCCATTAAACATGCTAATCTTCCTTCAGGCAACCCTCTGCATTTTGGCTAAACCCTTTCAGCCAACGGCTCTTCCTGGGCCTCATCAACATCACACTCTGAGTCGTCCTCTGCAGTGTCACTGTCCAGCCTGGTTGAGGATGGCTCTGTGTCCGGCTCAGAGAGCTTTAGGTTTGCCCGAATGCCAACCAGTGTTTCCACTCTCACATTTGTGAGCCTGTTGCGAACCTTTGTGTGGTCTCAATAGCCATGCGGTAAGCCGTGTGCTCAGAATTCAAGCTTCTTCCTTCGGGCCGGAGGTTACTCGTCCCAAGGAGTAGAACGAAGCGGTATGAAAACAGTTTTATCCCAGCAGCTGTTGCACACATTAACACATCATAGGAGCGTCACACAGATGCCTATTTTTATTTATTTAATCTTGAATTGTGAATTTTGAATGTCCATGTTTGTCCTTCTTAAAATGTTTTTTAAATATTTTTGAGATTTGGTTGAGCGGGGGTTACTTGTACTTTTACTAGTCCTTTATTAGAGATGTGTCCGTTGTTTGTGTTTGTTTTTAGTGTCAGGATGGAACCCTTGTATTTTTCTCTGCAAACAGAATCTACCTACGGGTACAAATAAATAACCTGAACCTGAACCTATGGCATGGATATTCAAGTGTACTTGAATGGCATCTGTTTGTTTTAGTCAAGATTATGCTAAAATGTACTTTCCCCAACTATATTTAAGTTCCCTACGAAGAGCCAACCTTCGAAAATTCCCAGTTTATTCCCGTGGAATGTTTCCATCTCTGAAAATTCCTGGAATTTTGCAACCCTACTGCTACAGTACCAGAATGAATAACCAGCAGAGATGGCAAAAGTACACACATACTTCAAGTAGAAGTACAGATACTCGTGTTTAAAAATACTCTGGTGAAAGTAGAAGTACTGACTAAACTTCTTTACTCAAGTAAAAAGTACCCATAACGTTGTGTCCTTGGGCAAGATACTTCACCCTAATTTGCTGTATTCACTGTTCCATGTCTGATATGTGTATGTCATGTAAAGCGCTTTGAGCATTTGGAAAAGTGCTGTAATGAAACGCAGATTAAAACTAAAGTAAAAGTACAGGTATTTGTGTTCAAAATGTAAGAAATAAAAGTATTTGTACTCCACTACTCCCCACCTCTGATAACCAGAATACCATCAGTATACCTAAAACAAGACTAACATTATTATATTTTACACGTTACAAAGTATATTCATAAAGTTCCTAAACCTGGTCCAGTGGGATAACGTGATCGTTCTCTGCGAAGATGAAGAGCGTGGGAAACTTCAGATCGTACCGGTCCTCTCTTTCCCGGACGATCCCTGCCGTGTCACACGATCCATTCAAACAGATTATTATCACGAACCAACACAATATTTCAAAAATCACATCGTGTGAAATGTAGAGATTTGATGGACTTTAAAACCACACAATTATTGCAAATGATTGAGTGCACACTAGGATGCAACAAAGATGTGTACATGTAAAAGTGAAGTATGAACAGAATTGTGGATATACATTTTGTTTGGGACTTTCAGGAATATATAATACATCAGGGTGAGGGACTCAGACTCACGGAGGTCTTGGGGGAGGGACTACCTAGCGTTGACTTACCGTAGACCGACACTCCAGCTTTGAGCTCGGGGTACTTTAGTGCGAGGTGATGAGTGGAGGAGCCCCCCCCAGCAGAAGCCCACCGCTCCGATGTGTTTGGCCCCACACTTCTCCTTCAGGAACCGCAGCACTGCATCCACCTCTCTGAGAAGGAACCATGAGGACCAAGATGTAAGAAAACAATTGCATACAAGAAAAAAAAGCATTGAATGCACTCGACGAAACACATAGGAATATCTGGCACAGTTTAGCGTCTCGGTTTCCAGGTCATGTCTCCTCCATAGTGAGTGCAAAGGGGGGACATGTGATGAAACCATGTGGAATCAAAGTAGACAAGGTGATAATAAGCTTTGAGTTTACTTGTTAATGTTGGTTGGATTTTTTTCTTCAAACCACTCCTGAAATTTGGACCAGTCATGGGAAGGACTCCACGGCTCCTTCCCAACGAAAAGGTCTGGACACACAGCGCTGCAGGAACAAACATGAGAACATGTTTAACTGTCCTGTACTTTTACTTATTGTACATTATATTACACACATCCTTTACTCAAGTAGAAGTATACTCGTGTTTAAAAATACTCTGGTGAAAGTAGAAGTGCTGACTAAACTTCTTTACTCAAGTCAAAGTAAAGAGGCTTTGAAGTGTGCTTCAGTAAAAAGTACCCATAACTAGCAGCTGCTTTAAAGAGTACCTGACCTCCCTTTATATTAATAGAACAATAATGTCATTGTTAGCTAATGAATGTTTCCATGGTGACCAACGGCAACATGACAACGTTTCCATTGGTCCCTCTTCTTTAGAGAAGACCAGGAAGTGATGGATACACGGATCATGTTCCAACCAATAGGCACGCAGTGACTCTAAAGAATAATGATCACGCACCAACACACATTCAGACTAAAGGAACCAGCTGTAATGAGAGAAGTAGAAAGTACAGGTATTTGAGTTCAACATGTAAGAAGTAGAAAGTACAGGTATTTGAGTTCAACATGTAAGAAGTAGAAAGTACAGGTATTTGAGTTCAACATGTGAGAAGTAGAAAGTACAGGTATTTGAGTTCAACATGTAAGAAGTAGAAAGTACAGGTATTTGGGTTCAACATGTAAGAAGTAGAAAGTACAGGTATTTGGGTTCAACATGTAAGAAGTAGAAAGTACAGGTATTTGTGTTCAACATGTGAGAAGTAGAAAGTACAGATATTTGAGTTCAACATGTGAGAAGTAGAAAGTACAGGTATTTGAGTTCAACATGTGAGAAGTAGAAAGTACAGGTATTTGAGTTCAACATGTGAGAAGTAGAAAGTACAGGTATTTGAGTTCAACATGTAAGAAGTAGAAAGTACAGGTATTTGAGTTCAACATGTGAGAAGTAGAAAGTACAGGTATTTGAGTTCAACATGTAAGAAGTAGAAAGTACAGGTATTTGAGTTCAACATGTGAGAAGTAGAAAGTACAGGTATTTGAGTTCAACATGTGAGAAGTAGAAAGTACAGGTATTTGAGTTCAACGTGTAAGAAGTAGAAAGTACAGGTATTTGAGTTCAACATGTGAGAAGTAGAAAGTACAGGTATTTGAGTTCAACATGTAAGAAGTAGAAAGTACAGGTATTTGAGTTCAACATGTGAGAAGTAGAAAGTACAGGTATTTGTGTTCAACATGTGAGAAGTAGAAAGTACAGGTATTTGAGTTCAACATGTGAGAAGTAGAAAGTACAGGTATTTGAGTTCAACATGTGAGGAGTAGAAAGTACAGGTATTTGAGTTCAACATGTAAGAAGTAGAAAGTACAGGTATTTGAGTTCAACATGTGAGAAGTAGAAAGTACAGGTATTTGAGTTCAACATGTGAGAAGTAGAAAGTACAGGTATTTGAGTTCAACATGTAAGAAGTAGAAAGTACAGGTATTTGAGTTCAACATGTAAGAAGTAGAAAGTACAGGTATTTGAGTTCAACATGAGAGAAGTAGAAAGTACAGGTATTTGAGTTCAACATGAGAGAAGTAGAAAGTACAGATATTTGAGTTCAACATGTAAGAATTAGAAAGTACAGGTATTTGAGTTCAACATGTAAGAAGTAGAAAGTACAGGTATTTGAGTTCAACATGTAAGAAGTAGAAAGTACAGGTATTTGAGTTCAACATGTGAGAAGTAGAAAGTACAGGTATTTGAGTTCAACATATGAGAAGTAGAAAGTACAGGTATTTGAGTTCAACATGTAAGAAGTAGAAAGTACAGGTATTTGAGTTCAACATGTAAGAAGTAGAAAGTACAGGTATTTGAGTTCAACATGTGAGAAGTAGAAAGTACAGGTATTTCTGTTCAAAATGTAAGAAGTCAAAGTAAAAAGTCGTGGAATAAAGTACTGATACCAGAAGAATGTACTTGAGTACAGTAACAAAGTATTTTTACTCCACTACTTCCCACCTCTGCTCACATGTATCCGTTGTCAGCCAGCAGGTCAGCCATGTATCTGGTGTTTGGAAGCTGCCACCCAAAGATGTCCTGAATGACGATGATGGCTTTGTCAGATGGAGCGGATGGTTTCACTAAATAAGCTCCGATGTGCTCGATCTGGACCTCCAGCCCGAGACCCCCGTACTCCATCCGGTCCCCGAGGTCACAGGGGCAAGGCCGCGCTTCATTCGCCATCTGCTGACAGAAAGGTCTCTATTTTGGTGCATAATCTCCTAAATTAAGCTGATATGAGCTTAATGTGACTAAACTGTGGTTAGATACTTATAGATTAAGGCTTTTATTGTCATTCGTACATAAGCTACAGTGTAGAAAAGGCAATGAAATTCCTCTGACCTGAGCTCCTCCAACAATGAAATACAAAAATACAAAATAAAAAGTAGTGCAAAAAAAGTCTCTATATATATATTGTCGTATAGATGTTCGATAATATCAATAATTTTGAAGACAAAATGTAGAAAAAGGGTATCAAAACATTATGAAAAATAGTATTTTTTTGTCAATCTCATTAATTTTGTATTCAATAGTGTATATTCACTGAACTCCAACTTCACCATTATGTTTCTAATAAAGAAATTAAGCTTTATATTAAGACCATAACTAAATGTGTAAAGTTGTATTTCATTGTATCCTGTTTTTTCTCCCAGCATATTGATATTTGCCTATGTATTGTTTATTTAAATGTAAGTACTTAATTGTTCAATTTAATCAACTTTTTATTAGATTAAGTAAACAATCAGCTGACAGGCAGGGGCAGAAACACAGACAGAAAGTCAGCTAGACAGGGAGACGTACATCCGGGTCACTTTTAGTAAAACTGTCATAGTGCTCCGACCTAAGCTTCACTTCAACATGAATATAACATTTCGTAACACAGTGACTCGGCATTTTTGCACAAAGTATCGCCTCCGCTCAAACATCAGAGTTTCAAAATGCAATGTTCATGCGTAAATCAGGGCGCATATGTCAGACACTTACCGTATTGTTTTCCTGATGTTTCGGGAAAAGAGGAAACAATCTGAAGGACTTTTCTTTGCGGCGAGAGTCCGAGTATGATCCAAATCAAGTCCATACGTCAAAGAATGGAATTCCTGCTAAACCCTTCAAAATAAAAGCCGAAAGGTGGATTTAATTTTATCTTCTCATGTCATTAATATCTGTGCAATATATACCTGGCTGCTAAATCCACAGCACTGTTACAGGATGTGTATTTTGGAAATTGTGTAACTTCAATACTTGTGTATGTATGCATGCTTCTAGGTAACATTAAACTAACGTAAATGTCCCCTCTGTGGGACGAATAATAAAGGTATTCTGATTCTGATTGTGTGTGTTTATTAGGGTTGCAACATTCCGGGAAAGTTCAAAGATGGAAACTTTCCATGGGAATTCACGGGAATAAACTGGGCATTTTCTAAATTGAAGGTTGGCTCGGAACTTAAATATAGTTGGGGAAAGTACATTTTAGCATAATCTTGACTAAAACAAACAGATGCCATTCAAGTACACTTGAATATCCATGCCATTATTCCTCAAGCACATGCACATAGCACACTGCTTACTGCATGGCTATTGAGACCACACCCCCTACTCCATCACATGCACGGATGATTTCTAGAAGACTGGACCGCACTTTTGAGCCCAAAGCCACACATTTGAGCCTGTGGACTACACGAAGTGAAGTAAGTTTTGATGATATTATGGGTTAATATATGTATTTAATGTTTACATTGCAAATATCACATACAAATGTATGATTCTGGTTCAGGGGTGTCAAACTCAATTTCATCGCGAGCCACATTCGCATAAAGGTTGGGCGTAATGTCCACTGGGGACAGGGGGGACGTGTCCTCCCCACTTTTCAAAATCCCGTTTGTGTCCCCCCCCCCACTTTTCAAATGTGTGATTTTTAACCAAGCGGTCATCGTCACGGAGGAGCGTTTGTGTGTGTGGCACGAGCGCATTTTGTGAGAGAGAGAGAGAGAGAGAGAGAGAGAGAGAGAGAGAGAGAGAGAGAGAGAGAGAGAGAGAGAGAGAGAGAGAGAGAGAGAGAGAGAGAGAGAGAGTTGCGGGGGTTGTTGTTAGAATCTGGTGCTAGCTCGGAGCTAACGGAGATTAG
This sequence comes from Champsocephalus esox, assembly GCA_036324585.1. Taxonomy (NCBI): domain Eukaryota; kingdom Metazoa; phylum Chordata; class Actinopteri; order Perciformes; family Channichthyidae; genus Champsocephalus; species Champsocephalus esox. The sequence continues at coordinate 10,725,473 of CM070496.1, read as the reverse complement.
AAGCTGTTTCAACAACAAGGAGAGGGAGAATCCTCTCCTGTCGGACTGAGAGGCTGAGATAACGTCAGTGTAGGTGGGGTAAAGGACTCGGATCGATTAGATTGTTGACGTTAGTCTAAATGATCTCAGTGGGTCTCAAACGGTTTGGTCATCTATGTAAACAAATATCTCCATCTATTTCATATAGTTGTTCAAAATAAGTTAAGAAATCATTCCAATGTCAGTACAAAATAATTCCAAAGTCAGTACAAAATTAAAAACACAGTTTAAAAGGGGAGTGATTCGTAAAATATGCAGAAATGAAAAGAAAGAATGCAGACTAGGAAAGATAAAGATAGCCCTTCTATATTTGTAGAAAGGCAGGAAATGGAATTAAATCGAGAACAATGTTTCATTGCGGAGGAACCCCTAGTGTCCCCCCCACTTCTCAAACCAAAGTTACACCCTTAAAGGGCCGGTTGTAACTATATACATATATAATACATAACATAATGTATTATATTACATTATTGCCTCTGAATTGGATTATTATCGTATAGGATAATAATTTAGTAATTATAACAGTGTCTGGCAAGTTACGTCCAAAATGTAATACATTACATATTATTACTGTTACATTACAATACTACTGTCTCTGAAATGTAATGAGTTACACTACTTATATATTACTTTTGAGTTACTTTCACCAAAATAACCGCAAAAGAATGGCTAGGTATTTTGAATGATAAAATGTAGTTTAGTGCAGCAACTGTATGATTATATAACTGATTACTAGTAGCCCAATATTTCATTGCACAACAGTTGTTGGGATGCTGTCACAGGCTCTTTAAGGCTTTTATTACAAGGCTTAGTTGAATACTCGATTCTGATTGGTCAATTATGTTGCTAAGGAGAATCAAGAAAGAGAAAGTGAAAGAGGGTAAAAGACGGAGCGCTGGACGTCAGATAAATGAACAGAAGAAGACAGACAAGAAGTAAACACTAACAGGAACACGGTATGGGCTCTGCAGTGTTTAAGGACTTGTTAGTGGATCAGAAACGATGAACAGAGTTGGACAGTGCTGCCGTAAAGTTGTTGTTGTTGTTGTTGTTGTTGTTGTTGTTGTTGTTGTCTCAGTTCCGTTGTGGAAGTTGGAACCGAGTTGAACAGAGTTGGACAGTGCTGCCGTAAAGTTGTTGTTGTTGTTGTTGTTGTTGTGTTGTTGTTGTTGTTGTTGTTGTCTCAGTTCCGTTGTGGAAGTTGGAACCGAGTTTTTTTTTCTGAGCGGAATAAATAATTTTAAGTAAATAAAATAATTTTAATTTATATTGGGAGTCGATTCCTTAGTTTGTTTAGCATCTGGCCATGTAATAAGCAGAATAATGCGCAGCGACGTGGTCATTATGGGGAAAAGAACAACCAGTTCAGGCTCATTAAGATCAGCCTGACTGATTACTAAACACCAGGTTTACTAATCTACCCGCACAATCTTTCTCTGGTGTCGGAATGTCTCGCGATGTTAGTGAATTCTTAAAAACAAAACACCATTTCATTTCGTTTTAACATGAGTTGTAACTGCGTTACTGAGAATTGTAACGTAGTATATTACCCAAATGTCATTAGTAATGCGTTACATTACTTCGTTACAGCAAAAAGTAATACATTACTGTAACTCCGTTACTTTTGTAACGCGTTACACCCAACACTGGTAATTAATTACGTCTGAATGAAAGCAGAAGTCCAGGGCAAATAATTGCAAGTCTCTTCAGTGGCATGTCACAAAACGAGATGCATTGTGGGACATGTAGTTTATGGGCAACCTTCTTCTGTAAAGTGGCATGTACCGTATATAGTACCGTATAATAAACGTATTACATTCTTTGCAAGCTCTTGCGTGGCCACATCAAATGAAGTCGCGGGCCGGATTTGGCCCCCGGGCCTTGAGTTTGAGACCCCTGATTCTAGTTAGATTGCTAGCTGATAAGTTAGATGCTAAATAAGCCATAGATAGCATCACTTCATTTACCATCTATGAGGCACTCTTATAAGTTATAACGATGCTAGCTACCTCAAATGTGATGCTGTTTTTTTCTGCCTCCTGCAAGATATTTTGAAGATCATTCCAGTTGTTTAGCTAGCCTAACTATGTATCTGTTCATGCCATTGCATTAGTATTCTTACAAGCTGTTGTCTTATTTTACAGAAAAATGCCACGTGCGCTATCCGATGTGTGGAGACATTTCACACCAGCTAATGTTCAAGGAAGGTCTGTGTATATGTGTAAATATTGTGATAAGACATATGCGAAGAATGCCACCAAAATGCAGCAGCATATTGCAAAGTGCAAACAAATTCCCCAAGGCCCAAAACATGCAGCAGACAGGAGTTCCACTCCAGGGGGAAATGAATCTGCTTCAGCTGTATCAGAGTCAGATACCGTCTCATCAGCTCCTGGCCCCTCTGGCATCAGAGGATTCTTTGATTTCATGGATGAAGCTAGCCAGAGAAAAGCAGATGAGTGTTTGGCTCGTGCAGTCTATGCAACTGGCTCACCCCTGATGCTGCCATCCAATGTGTACTGGAAGAGGTTTTTGAATGTTCTCCAACCAGCATACACCCCCCCAACCAGACATGCGCTGTCTACTAATTTGCTGGATGAAGAGTTCAACAGAGTGCAAACAAAGGTCAAGCAAACCATTGACAAAGCAGACTGTATTTCAGTCATCTCTGATGGATGGTCAAATATCCGGGGACAAGGAATTATCAACTACATTGTCACCACTCCTCAACCTGTATTCTACAAGAGTGTAGACACAAAGGACAACAGACACACAGGCCAATACATCGCTGATGAGCTGAAAGGGATCATCAATGACCTTGGACCAGAGAAGGTTTTTGCACTGGTCACTGACAATGCAGCCAACATGAAGGTTGCCTGGGCACATGTGGAGGAGACCTACCCTCACATAACAACTATTGGCTGTGCTGCCCAAACACTCAATCTTCTCCTAAAAGATATAATGGCACTGAAAACAATGGACACTCTGTACAAGAGAGCGAAGCAAATTGTGAAATATGTGAAGGGCAAACAAGTAGCTTCAGTTACGTATCTGTCAAAGCAAAAGGAAAAGAACATGAGTACTACACTGAAGCTGCCCAGCATCACACGATGGGGTGGCGTTGGCATCATGTATGACAGCCTTCTGGAGGGAAAGGAGTCTCTGCAAGAGATGGCCATATCCCAGACTGCAGGCATGTTAGATGATGTGTTTTGGGAAGGAGTGTCGAGCAGTCTGAAAATCCTCAAACCAATTGAAGCAGCAATAACGATGATAGAGGGTGACGGTGCCATCTTATCGGATGTCCAGTGTCTTTTTGCAGAACTCAAAGAAGAAATCCAGACGGTCCTGCCCACTTCCCTACTGCTGAAAGCAGAGGAAACTGCTGTGGTAAAGTCATTGGAAAAGCGGCGGGAGTTCTGCATGAAGCCGGTGCATGCAGCAGCGTACATGCTGGACCCAAAATATGACATGGGCATACTTTCTGGGGAAGAGATTAACGGTGCCTACAGGGTCATTACGGCCATGTCTGACCACCTGGGTCTTGATAAAGGCAAAGTTCTAGGCAGTTTGGCGAAGTATCGAACAAAGCAAGGCCTTTGGGAAGGGGATGGAATCTGGCAGTCATGCCAGCACATATCTGCAGCCACCTGGTGGAAGGGACTTTGTGGATCTGAGGCCCTTGCACCTGTAGCCTCCATCATCCTCCAAATCCCACCATCATCAGCCGCCTCCGAGCGCAACTGGTCACTGTTTGGGAACACACACACAAAGGTTCGCAACAGGCTCACAAATGTGAGAGTGGAAAAACTGGTTGGCATTCGGGCAAACCTAAGGCTCTTTGAGCCGGACACAGAGCCATCCTCAACCAGGCTGGACAGTGACACTGCAGAGGACGACTCAGAGTGTGATGTTGATGAGGCCCAGGAAGAGCCGTTGGCTGAAAGGGTTTAGCCAAAATGCAGAGGGTTGCCTGAAGGAAGATTAGCATGTTTAATGGGACTTGTTGGAGGGAGAGGGGCTGTTTTCATTTTGAATGGGACTTTGTGGGTTTTTTGGATGGGGGTGCATTTTTGTTCATTTTTTACTGAGTGGGGTTGGGAGGGATGAGTAATATTTAACTCAACAGTCCTGTTTTCGTTCTTCAATGAAACAAATGATTGTTCAATAAAATAAATGTTCTGTTCTACTTACAAATAAATCAGTTGAAATGTCATGTTTTTTAATTGTATCATTTTGCATGGATGTTTTCTTATAAGATAAGATAAGGTCAAATGGACCTTTATTGATCCCCGTGGGGAAATGCTGTTGTTCAAGCAGCAACACCAAGGGTGAAAAACAGGACAGCACAGATTCACACAGATTAATACAATCACAAATCAAATCAAGATACAAATTAAAATTATAATAATAGAAAAACTATGAAATAAGAAATGAATAAAAAATAAGAATACAAATAAATGTCAGCATATATACATATTTGGTCATATAAACTATGAAGCACGAAATGAGTTAAAGTGTAAATGGACATATATACATTTACATTACATATTAGATATATTAACATGGGTTGTGGAAACAGTGTGTATTTATGTCCAGTAATAGTTTCACATTATTGACCCCTTGTTGTGCAGCCTGATAGCTACCGGCACAAAGGACTGTCCGAGGCGCTTGGTGCTGTGTCGTGGAGGGATGAGTCTGTGGCTGAACGTACTCCTCATCTTCACTAGCTCTGCATGGGGTGGGTGGGAGGGGTTCTCTAGGATACTGTCGAGCTTCCTCCTCGTCCTCCCCTCTGCCACCTCCTCCATATTGTCCAATTGTACTCCAACTACAGAGCTAGCCTTCCTCACGAGCTTGTTCAGCCTGCCAGTGTCCCTTGTGTATGTGTTTCCACTACGGTTGCAACATTCCGGGAATTTTCAAAGATGGAAACTTTCCATGGGAATTAACTGGGAATTTTCTAAATGGAAGGTTGGCTCTTCGAAGGGAACTTAAATATCGTTGGGGAAAGTACATTTTAGCATAATCTTGACGAAAACAAACAGATGCCATTCAAGTACACTTGAATATCCATGCCATAGCACACGGCTTACCACATGGCTATTGAGACCACACAAAGGTTCGCAACAGGCTCACAAATGTGAGAGTGGAAACACTGGTTGGCATTCGGGCAAACCTAAAGCTCTTTGAGCCGGACACAGAGCCATCCTCAACCAGGCTGGACAGTGACACTGCAGAGGACGACTCAGAGTGTGATGTTGATGAGGCCCAGGAAGAGCCGTTGGCTGAAAGGGTTTAGCCAAAATGCAGAGGGTTGCCTGAAGGAAGATTAGCATGTTTAATGGGACTTGTTGGAGGGAGAGGGGCTGTTTTCCTTTTGAATGGGACTTTGTGGGTTTTTTGGATGGGGGTGCATTTTTGTTCATTTTTTAATGACTGGGGTTGGGGGCGATGAGTAATATTTAACTCAACATTCCTGTTTTCGATCTTCAATAAAACAAATAATTGGTCAATAAAATAATTAAAACTTGTTCTGTTACAAAAAAAATAAAAATAAAAATAAATAAGATTTGTTTTTTTATTTTGCATCGAACATTTCCAAAATTCTCCAGCTTAACTTCCCATGGAAATGTACCGGAAATGATCCACCCCTTTGCAACCCTAGTTTCCACCCCAGCACACCACGCAAAGAAGAGGCCACCACAGACTGGTAGAACATCTGCAGCAGCCTTGTGCACACATTGAATGACCTGAGCCAGGAAGAACAGCTTGCTCTGTCCCTTCCTGGAGAGAGCATCAGTGTTCCAGCAGCCTATTGTTCAAGTGCATTCCCAGGAACTTCGCTGTTCACCACCTCCACATGACAAAACAAAATGTTTATATTTATGCTTGGATATGATACAATTCGATTACATTACCCTCAATTCCCAGTTAGTTCCCATAAATCCCATGGAAAGTTTCCATTATGGAATATTTCCAAAATTCCCCAGCTTAACTTCCCATGGAAATGTACTGGAAATTCCCCGGAACTTACCAGAAATGTTCCGCCTTTGCAACCCTAGTTATAATTAGTTCTTCTCAAGTCCTAAAGGAGGCCTGTTGTAGGGTTGAGTATGAAGCGTAGACTGTTTATTTCAAGCACAGGGAAATAACCTAATAAGTCTTATTGTGTATTATTATTTCATGGTTTCCCTGAGACCCTCCTCCCAAACGGCTCTGCTGGGATTCAAACGCATGACCTACTGTTTACTAGACAGGCGCTTTAACCATCTAACCCACAACTTCATCCTGATATGGCTCCTAGAAACCACTATGTTACTTCTGATATTCTTTAACACGACGCATATGTGTGCAATCTTTGTGACTGAATATGTCCAGATATTTTAATTGGTAGGATTTGACTCGATCAAATCAATACAACTGCTTGTTAATTAATAACCTAATTTGCTCCTGTGGGTATTGTCCAGTAATAACTGATACATGTCTAATCAAATCAAATCAAGTTGTATTTATATAGCACATTTATAAACGATTTTTGATCGAGTCAAAGTGCTGTACATATAATAAAAATATCCTACAGTAGAGACACTTTACAGCAAATACAACAGCACTGTTCAGAATATCAGTATGAGAAAAAACGACACCCTCTATCCTTAGATCCTCTGTCCTTAGACCCTCTGTCCTTAGACCCTCTGTCCTTAGACCCTCATATCGTACAAGGAAAAACTTCCAGAGAAAACCCACAGTTTAAGGGGAAAAAAATATGTGTAATATGTCAAGCGCTTTGAGCATCTGGAAAAGCGCTTTAATACATTTGATTTATTTGTATGAATTGTGAATTATAGCATGTAAATAAAAAAAGGGAAACTTTAAACTTAATATTATGTATACACCCTTTCACCAAGAACAGACTTCATATCGTTGATTTGAATGCCAATGTGCTTCATGTAAATATGAATCGTGCATTTGTATATTCATTGAGTATTCCTTTTTGGCTGTGCACTATCTGTATAATCTATTAGATGTATTATATGTGTTAGTGCTCGTATACATTGCTGTGTATTTTGTGCCATGCTTATACAAAAGTTACATGTTGTTGCTTCAAATAATATCCTGCAGATGTCGCTGTTCAACTTTAAGGGATATTTGATTTATAAAAGAATATTATTTTTGTATATATTGTATTGTATATATATTGTATATATATTTGTTTTTAATTAACCTATTGGGTACAACATGTAGGACTATCACAATACATACATGTTTTGTGATAAATATATATATTATTTGTCTGTGCTTTACACATAAAGCTGTATTGTAATCCGAAGGTATTTACAGATGCTTTGTTGACATGTCACATCCTCATTTAGTGCCACGTTAAATGGTGATATGCATAGTTGTTTTTATTATAGTTGTCCTCTTCCCCATTCACGTGTACTATCTCCCACACATTTATAGAGTTTATTTATATCGAACCATGTACTACCCACCTGACTGTTGTTATGGTTTCGCTGTCGTAAAACTGCTGTAAGTCAGACTGTTGTGACAGGAGACGTGACGTTAGCGCGTGCGTTAGCCAGCTCAGCTAGCCGTTTAAAAAACTGTCAGTTGAGCGGAGGATGTAACGTTTATTTTATACAATAAATACAAATACACCGTTAAGATACCAGCGTTAGTTTAGCAGACACCGACTGGATGGGAAGGGAGACACAGGAGGACATCCCTGGTGTTAAGTCTGTGGGGAAACCATTTTATTTGTCAATGAATCCGTCACATTCTCTCGTCTTGTTAGCTTGATCAAGCTACACGCTAGCTCTGTCGTGGATGGGTTCTCCTCACAAGTTACTCCTGGAAGAAACCTAGCGAACACCATGGACACTGCAGAAGAAGGTAAATGACTGTAAAGTGTTGCTTGTCAATGCTTCCCATCGGGGGGGGTCACTGTGGTTAGCTTCGTAGAGTAGCTTGGCCTGCTAGTGGTTCATAGCCGAATAGCATAGCTTAATATGCTGTAGTGGTTCAGGTTAAATCAGGGAAATGACTGATGTTTTGAACGCACAACATGCAGGGTGAAGCAACAGTATAATAGAGATTGTAGAAAGGACAAGACGAAACTGGTGATGTCATCAGTTCGTGATGTATCAGAATCAACAACACATTTGAAAATACTAAATTCAAAGTTGAGTTGAGAGCTGTGCAGATTTAAAAAGAGATGGAGAAATGTGCAACATGGTGTGCAGGATTTGGATTGTTAAAAGGAACATGTAATGCATCATATTGTTATGGTGTGTAACCATATGTATGTGACCATATTGATGACAAGCCAGTGGAACTAGATGTATGCAAAGTCAGCAGCTTATCTGAATATCAGTCGTTACCTTCAGAGTCCTGAAAGAAACCTGCATATCAACTCAGTCCCTTTACTCTCTGTCGCATCAGCCTGTCTGTATATTCACTGTTTTACAAACTGAACACCTCAATACATATATACAATTCACAATTTGAATATACATTCATTACATTACAGTGTGTTTACATTGTATATATTACTTTTCATGCTTATAGAAATGTACTAAATTAGTGTTTACATCTACAAACCTAAATTCATAACTTTCATTTTGCATATATTTACATTTTAGACTTAACTATTGGGATTGATTTGAAATAACAAAATGGACTACAGCTGCAACGATACATTGATAGACAGAAAAAATATCACAAACTTATTTTTATTTTGTTTATTTTGAATGGATAAAAAGGCAGATATTGCTGTTCTGAGCTTCTGCTTTGTTCTAAATAATCATCAGATTCATTTATAACGATAATAAGAAGCCCTAAATTAGACTACAATGCAAATGGCTAATGCTCAGTATGTGTTAAAGGTCCAGTACGTGCCAATATGTTGTTCATATGATAATAAAGTGCTTGAAACTAACTCACATGTTTTGTGTGTGTGCAGCGGATATTTGTCGCGTGTGCCGCTCTGAGGGGACCCCCGACAAACCCCTCTACCACCCTTGTGTCTGCACTGGCAGTATCAAGTTTATCCACCAGGAATGGTAAGTGTCTCTGCAGCTTCTTTATGTCCCACATTACTCCCCCTTTGTGTGGTTTTTGCAGGGTGAGAACGATACGAGCCCCCTGCAGGTATTTTGAAGAGCGTGCTGTTTCCATGTGTGAATATCCCTGGTTATAGAGGGTCAGGTGAGGGAAGCCCCCAGGCAGAGGCCAGGCCTGGATTGTTCTGTGCTGATTGTTGAACGTCGGTGTGTTTTAGTTTGCATCCACCCCACAAAGTTCAGACCAACAGTCTATTGTGTATGCATTGTGTAGTTGTGCTGACGATACGCAGGCTGCAGCTACCCTGACCTGTGCTTATCTTATGTCCTTCTTACTAATTTAAAAAAGAATTGCTCAAACCCAAAACAACTTTGAGGTATTAGCAGTTTCTTCTGGTGTATGTTTTTTTTAGCTGATCATCTGCTTCATCATAAGGCCAGTTTCTCACAGATGAGCATCTGTTGTGGACCTATGATACTGATCACTGGACAACTTATTTCTGAACGGAACACACTGCATTAAAACACTTGAAAAGTATATTTGGTCTTGGGGAGATGACTCCTGGTGTCAAACCTTGTGAATGTTTGAGCATCAGAGTGGAAACATGAACAGCTGTTTGTCTGCACCGAGAACGATAAGATAAGATAAGATGAACTTTGATTAATCCCCGAGGGGAAATTCAGTTGTACAAAGCAGCAACAGGGTAAGCGTGAAAAAAAACAGTACAGCAAAGATTCACACAGATCAATACAATCTAAAATAAATAATAAATAACATAAAATCAAGGAATTAATGCTAATAATAATAAAAGACTACTAACTTTTAAACATAACTGTAAATACAACGATGTAAGCATCCACAATGAACGATGCATAATGTTCTGTTCAGTAAACAATCGCGCCAAACACGCAGTCCTCTCCAGATGTGTCAGAGCCCAAACATAGATATCGATGACTGTTGCTGCTGTACGTTGGGCAAAAGAATAATTAAGATAAGGTGATGAAAAAAGAGAATCCAAAACAGCTTTGGTGCAGCAAGAGATAGATATGTTGTTGACTGAAGAAGTAGGTTTGACTTTATTTCCTTTTTTGATGTTATTTGATTGGCTGTCATTGTTTCTATCAAAGTGTAATCCCATTATTGTTTTCCACTTGCTATTTCCTCACTGTTGTAGCGTTTGGACTCTTTAATTAAAGCTGGATGATTTTTTAAAATGCTATATTTATTTTTGAAAGTTACAGGTATTGGTGTGGATGACCTTGAACCCTGATCTGTCTTTAATGCTGTTATATGTGTTGGAATCAGCTGTTGTAATGACCGTAACCCAGATGGTAATCCTCGAGTCTAGTCATGGTCAC
>CM070496.1:10672513-10710013 GCA_036324585.1 Champsocephalus esox | reverse complement strand
TTCTAGACTCCTGGTGCTAGGGGCGGGGTCAAATGAATGCAGAAAATAATGTCATGGCAACATTGATCTTAAGTATTGTTTTACTTTGTTGTTGCTTGGAACATGTGGCCAGTCGACCACAGTCATAGTTCCCGTATTGTCGCAGCTCTGTGTTCATCCCGATTGTCTGTCTCTGCAGATGATATGAACTGGAATGCGTTGGAGTGGGACCGAGCGGCGGAGGAGCTCACCTGGGAGAGGGTAACGCATAATACTCAATGTACAACTTTTGTTTTTGTGTTATGCATCTACGCCCCTAAATATCTCTCTGCTCCGCTCGTAGATGCTTGGCCTGGATGGCTCTCTGGTGTTTCTGGTAAGGGTCCCATTCCCAATAGTCGGTATGTTTTATACACGTTTAATGATGAGTGCATAAAGTCGTTATTTCTCTTGTAGGAGCATGTTTTTTGGGTGGTTTCTCTGAACACACTCTTCATCCTGGTCTTCGGTGAGTAGACTGATTTATCAGACACTTATTATCATGAACACAACAAATAATATGAATACATGGGAATAGTGCCGGTTGATTGCTTTTGTCTTTCCTATTTTAGATGCCACAATTTAAAAGATGTGTTCTTATTCCCCTCGTTCAGCGTTTTGTCCTTACCACATCGGGCACTTTTCTGTTGTGGGTCTCGGCTTCGAGGAATATGTAAGAAGCTGCTCTCGTCAACTTATCACCGTCTCATCACTGTCATGTCTCTGGAACTGTGGTTTATTGACTTCCCTTTTCTTCAGGTCCAAGCCTCCCACTTTGAGGGATTGATCACGACCATCGTGGGCTACATCCTGCTCGCCATGACGCTCATCCTCTGCCACGTATCCTTCTGTCTACTGAAATATAAGATGTCTTCTCCATGTCTCTTCTACATCAACATGTGTCCCCTCTTCTCCATGTCTCTTCTTCATCAACACGTGTCCCCTCTTCTTCATGTCTCTTCTACATCAACATGTGTCCCCTCTTCTTCATGTCTCTTCTACATCAACATGTGTCCCCTCTTCTTCATGTCTCTTCTACATCAACATGTGTCACCTCTTCTCCATGTCTCTTCTACATCAACATGTGTCCCCTCTTCTTCATGTCTCTTCTACATCAACATGTGTCCCCTCTTCTTCATGTCTCTTCTACATCAACATGTGTCCCCTCTTCTTCATGTCTCTTCTACATCAACATGTGTCCCCTCTTCTCCATGTCTCTTCTACATCAACATGTGTCCCCTCTTCTTCATGTCTCTTCTACATCGACATGTGTCCCCTCTTCTCCATGTCTCTTCTACATCAACATGCGTCCCCTCTTCTCCATGTCTCTTCTACATCAACATGTGTCCCCTCTTCTTCATGTCTCTTCTACATCAACATGTGTCCCCTCTTCTTCATGTCTCTTCTACATCAACATGTGTCCCCTCTTCTTCATGTCTCTTCTACATCACCATGTGTCCCCTCTTCTTCATGTGTGATTCTGTGGAGTTTATTGATGGCATCCCGTTGGGTTTGACGTCATCTGAACAGGACGTCGCACGCTCACTGCTTGATACCGCGCGAAGGTCTGTTTACGCCGGTTGTTAAAGAACATCGTTATGGGGAAATGCAAGTCTGCGTCCAAATGGTTGGAAGATAAGGAGGAAGGACAATCAATACTGTATATAGTCAATGTGAGGTAAAGTGTGTCGCCAAGGTAACCGGTTAGAACTCGAAGTGGCGATGATACATAAAATGTATTAAATTTGACTTCTCACCTGAATCTCCTCTAGAGCACCATTGAGTTCTTTGTAACCAAATCTCTCTCAGAGGGGCGTGGGGAGGGGCTCCTTATTTTCATCAGGACAGGTTCTGTATATATCTGAGACCTGTGATATATTGATGAGAAACAGTATAGTTGGGGACCTTGAACTGTGTGAGCTGTGTGTGAGCAGTGTTGATCCTTAACAGCTGTTTCAGGGACTCGCTGCTCTGGTCCGGTTTCAGAGGTCTCGACGGCTCCTGGGAGTCTGCTATATCGTTGTCAAGGTAACGCCTCTACTTAGTGCGACTCTGGACCTTCCTCTGTGGAAACAGGGAAAAAACCACTTACGGAGATTTACTAGCTGAATATCACACGGAGTCTTTGCAATCACACAGAAACTGAACAACCCTATGACCCTAACCCTTTTTAAGTGGACATGCTGTGTTCCTGGTTTCACCCATACAAATCTGTCTGTCTGTCTCTCTGTCTCTCTGTCTCTCTGTCTGTCTGTCTGTCTGTCTGTCTGTCTGTCTGTCTGTCTGTCTGTCTCTCTGTCTGTCTGTCTGTCTGTCTGTCTGTCTGTCTGTCTGTCTGTCTGTCTGTCTGTCTGTCTCTCTGTCTGTCTGTCTTTCTCTGTCTGTCTGCCTCTCTCTCCGTCTCTCTGTCTGTCTGTCTGCCTGTCTCTCTGTCTGCCTGTCTCTCTGTTTCTCTGTCTGCCTGTCTCTCTGTTTCTCTGTCTCTCTGTCTGTCTGTCTCTCTCTCTGTCTCTCTGTCTGCCTGTCTCTCTGTCTGCCTGTCTCTCTGTTTCTCTGTCTCTCTTTCTGTCTGCCTGTCTGTCTGTCACACACTATGAATCATATTCCCTCATTAGCATTTTTGTTTTTTGATATATAGAAATCAATAGTGGCAGTTTTCTGACTCAGACTTTTTCGTCCTGTAAGGAAATCAAAGCCATGTTTTGAGTGAATGTTTCTCCATATGGTGATAAGTGACTCGCATCTCTCATTACAGGTCTCTCTGCTGGTTGTTGTGGAGATCGGTGTTTTTCCACTCATCTGTGGCTGGTGGCTGGACATCTGCTCTTTAGTAAGACTCACCCTCTCCTTTGTGCTCTTATTTATGAAAGCTCCGACTCCTTAAACCCATTTGTCTCCTTTTCAGAAATGCTGTTTTTATTGATTTTTCACATGACACAAACGCAACCGAACATTCCCCAACATTAGACATATGGCAGATTACAAAATAATGAACAAATAAATACAATAACAAGTGAGCAGTTAGTAGAAATCAGTTCAAAGTACAGACCAATAATCTTTGACGCGTTTGTGTGTATTGTATTCGTTTCCCGGGGAAACACTCACAAGAAACACCGGCTGTTGTTATGCCTGCTGTGACGTCAAGTTACCGCTTGTAATTATGCCGTTACAAACTTAAAGGTGGGGTAGGTAAGTTTGAGAAACCGGGTCGAGATCGCTACAATTTGAAAATACACAACCGGATCAAATCTGCCACTTCCTTATAGAGCCCCTCCTCCAACACACACGAACGCGCACATGACCAATGAGGGCACGAGATAAGTTTGAGCCCCGATGGAAGGCTGACAGGCAGGTAGGCCGTGTACTTTTTACAGCATCACGGCTTCTACAGATGACATTTTTTTGAGGATTTGTCGTCAAAGCACTTCAGATATTCATTGCTATCGGGATGTTAAGAGCATTCCATGGAATATAACTAAAAGTGTATCTCGAGCCGGTTTCTGAAACTTACCTACCCCACCTTTAAAGGTTGTATTTATCATCTGAATTTGGCGAAACAAGTTTAATATTCTAAAAACAAGACTTTTTATTTAATTTATTTGAAATACATTCTGTGGCCCCCACCACCATCCAAGCTGCCCATCCCTGATCTCGAGTCTAGACTCGATAGGCCATCTTAAATATGCATCAAATGTAAATAGACTCAACAGCTGGTACATAAGTGAACAATACGTATCTTTCCACCGTGCATTCATTTAGCACAGACAATAAGTTAGCATGAGAACCAACGCTGAATCTGAATTGGTTTAAGTGTATTCTTTGTTTACCGTTTAACTTACTGCAGGAGATGTTCGATGCGTCGCTGAAAGACAGGGAGCTGAGCTTTAAATCTGCGCCGGGCACCACCATGTTCCTGCATTGGCTCGTGGGAATGGTCTACGTCTTCTACTTCGCTTCCTTCATCCTCCTCCTGAGAGAGGTACGATCCTGGGTTTGCTTTCGTATGCAGCTGCTCGCTGTTTGTGCCCTTTCATGCAAAGCGATTGACAATAATTGTATTCCAGCATGAAGATACAAGCTCATAAACACTGCAAGTACATTAGCTTTTCATCAGCCAATATACAAACCACAACCTGAGGGACAGTGAATCACACACACACACACACACACACACACACACACACACACACACAGACACAGACACACACACATACGCAGACACACACACATACGCAGACACACACACACACAGACAGACAGACAGACAGACACACACACGCAGACACACACACACACACACATATGCAGAAACACACACACATACGCAGACACACACACACACAGACACACACACACACACACACACATACAGACAGACACACGCAGACACACACATACAGACAGACAGACAGACAGACACACACACGCAGACACACACACACACACACATATGCAGAAACACACACACATACGCAGACACACACACACACAGACAGACAGACAGACAGACACACACACGCAGACACACACACACACACACATATGCAGAAACACACACACATACGCAGACACACACACACACAGACACACACACACACACACACACATACAGACAGACACACGCAGACACACACATACAGACACACACACACACACACACGTTGAAATGTAATTGTATCACTGTATATATATATCATCAATAATATGTAAACATTTGAAATGTACGTTAATGTTGTTAATTATTTTGTATTGTGATGCTTTGGCAACATTGTTTAATTTAACTTTCATGCCAATAAAGCCCCTTTGAATTGTATATATGTATATATATATATATAACATTAATTGCTGCTGTGTCCGTCAGGTGCTGAGGCCGGGAGTGCTGTGGTTTCTGAGAAATCTGAACGACCCAGACTTCAACCCGGTGCAGGAGATGATCCACCTGCCGATCTACAGACACCTGCGGCGCTTCATCCTGTCTGTGGTGGTGTTCGGCTCCATCGTGCTGCTCATGCTGTGGCTGCCCATCAGGCTCATCAAACTGCTGATGCCCACCTTCCTGCCCTACAACGTCATGCTCTACAGGTGACCACCGCCTAACACAGTTAAAGGTCACTTGGCAGCGGTGAACTGCGCGAGAACTGTGAGATCATAAAGTGGTCCAGCTGGCTGATTGGTGGTGAATGTAGAGACACTAGAGAGGACTCTTTAAAGTAGAGACACTAGAGAGGACTCTTTAAAGCAGAGACACTAGATAGGACTCTTTAAAGCAGAGACACTAGAGAGGACTCTTTAAAGCAGAGACACTAGAGAGGACTCTTTAAAGCAGAGACACTAGAGAGGACTCTTTAAAGTAGAGACACTAGAGAGGACTCTTTAAAGCAGAGACACTAGAGAGGACTCTTTAAAGCAGAGACACTAGAGAGGACTCCTTAAAGCAGAGACACTAGAGAGGACTCCTTAAAGCAGAGACACTAGAGAGGACTCCTTAAAGCAGAGACACTAGAGAGGACTCCTTAAAGTAGAGACACTAGAGAGGACTTTTTAAAGTCGAGACACTAGAGAGGACTTTTTAAAGTAGAGACACTAGAGAGGACTCTTTAAAGCAGAGACACTAGAGAGGACTCCTTAAAGTAGAGACACTAGAGAGGACTCTTTAAAGTAGAGACACTAGAGAGGACTCTTTAAAGTAGAGACACTAGAGAGGACTTTTTAAAGTAGAGACACTAGAGAGGACTCTGTAAAGTAGAGACACTAGAGAGGACTCCTTAAAGCAGAGACACTAGAGAGGACTCCTTAAAGCAGAGACACTAGAGAGGACTTTTTAAATTAGAGACACTAGAGAGGACTCTGTAAAGTAGAGACACTAGAGAGGACTCCTTAAAGTAGAGACACTAGAGAGGACTCTTTAAAGCAGAGACACCAGAGAGGACTCCTTAAAGTTGAACAAAACAGGAAGTAATAGCCCTATTGGCAACATGAATGACGGTTAACACCAAGCGTTGCAGCGACTTGTGTTGAAAGAAACAACTGAAACTGAATTCAATTGAACTGTTCAGTGTTTCCAAATATACTTCAAACACGGGCATGTTGTAGGTTAAACAAAAACAGCCAGGAAGGCGGGTTATATTGCAAAGAATAAAGACTAACTATCAGAAGAAACCTGATGTTCTCTGAGATCAAAGCCACACATCCACGACCAGACACGCCTTCTCATTCAAGTAGATTTACACTGAAGACATCAAAACTATAAAAGAACACATATGGAATTATCTAGTCTAGTTGTGACATCTTCAGTTTCACGTCCGAACCTTTGACTGGTACTGTACATCCCCCGGCTCCTACGCGCTGTAGAATGTTATCTTCTGACCCTGTGCCCCTCCTCTCCCCTCAGCGACGCCCCGGTCAGCGAGCTGTCGTTGGAGCTGTTGTTACTCCAGGTGGTTCTCCCCGCTCTCTTGGAGCAGGGGCACACTCGGCAGTGGCTCAAAGGCCTCGTCAGAGCCTGGACCGTCAGCGCCGGATATCTACTGTAAGTCAACAGCACGTTTTCTAACCGAGCCCCTGACATTTCTCACATTGACCTTCCGTAACCAATCAAGGGTTCAAGGCTTTTGGCTACAGTGTAGATATGACGATGAAAATCTGAGGTCACAGGCTCCTCCAACAGTGCAACACGATAACACGGATACAATAGTTAAAATAGTACAAGGAGAGTCTAAATACAAGTAATTGGAATATGATATATTGGATAAATGATTTGTAAGTTGCAAACAGATGAATGTTATGGATGTTCTTTCAAAAGTTCAGAATCAGAATGCCTTTATTAGTCACAGCAGAAAGACAACTAAGAAGCATGCATACAAAAAAGAAAGAAAGATACACAAATATTTTAATAAAGAACGACCCAATTAAAACAATTAAATCACATGTTTCCCTCCTCAGAGACCTCCACTCCTACCTCCTCGGGGAACAGGAGGACAATGAGGGCAACCAGCCTGTGAACAACAACAACAACAACCCCCCTCCTGCTCACCACCACCACCACAACAACAACAACAACCCCGCCCCAGCCGTTGGCGAGGGCCTGCACGCAGCCCATCAGGCCATCCTGCAGCAGGGGGGGCCCGTTGGGTTCCAGCCGTATCACAGACCCCTCCGCTTCCCATTCAGAGTGAGTGGTTTAACATTTATCAACGCGGGTTCTACAGATCTACTATCCGATTCTTATACGCATAGATTCCAGTTAACATGCTCTGATAATGCTCAAAACTAATTTCATGTGAGTGTAACTCTAGGAGGAAGTTTAAGGATTTTCCCGCCTAGTATTTATGGTTTTCTCCCCAAACATCGCAGTATGCTAAGGCTGTAGTACCACTTAGTGTACTTCTAAGGCTGTAGGTACCACTTAGTGTACTTCTAAGGCTGTAGGTACCACTTAGTGTACTTCTAAGGCTGTAGGTACCACTTAGTGTACTTCTAAGGCTGTAGGTACCACTTAGTGTACATCTAAGGCTGTAGGTACCACTTAGTGTACTTCTAAGGCTGTACCACTCCCAGTTACTACTCCTTCATGGTAAAGCGCTTGATCTTATAGTTTATCATCCAGCACAGACACATTCAACACAAATAATCATAACCAGTCAAACTTTGGTTCCTTCTTAACATTTATTTTGTTCTCAAACTGTCCCCTTGTCTCCAGATTGTGCTGCTGATAGCGTTCATGTGCCTCACGCTGCTGGTGGCCAGTCTGGTGTGTCTCACTCTGCCAGGTAAGATGTGGTTCAAACACAACCAGCAATCACTTCTCCTTTGCAGACCCACACCCTAATGGCAGGGGGAAACTATCATTACGCATGTCTCAGGTCAGTTCTTTTTGAAGTTGTAGCTCAAGTTAGTTTTTGTCTAAAGAGTAGAACACATCTCCCCAGTGCTCAGATCTTTGCACTGCTACCAGTAGCTTACACCAGTGGTTCCCAAACTTGTTGTGCCCAAGGCACCAAAGGACAAGTACAAATCTCAAGGCACACCTATTGTGCAAAATAGCCCTTATAACACGTGTTATCACTCATATCATGTAACATATCTGTAAATGTGCATAATTATTTACCAATTAAAAAATAAAAACTATAGGCTATTACTCATGAAATATTTATTAACGAAATATTTCAGAAATTAATTTGAAACTTTATCAAATTAGGCTTCATCAAAGCAGCAACACACTCATTTAAACCAGACGGAGAACGCCAACTCCAGAGATGGGGTCGTTACTATTTTTTTTTAATATATTACATATTACTTTAAAAAATATATATATATATTACACTACTTCGTTACTATCTACATAAAGTAACTCGTTACTTTACTCGCCGAGCACGTACGAATTGCGCATGCGTGAGTGGCAATAACTTTCCTTACCAGCAGGCGGCGGTAGTGTGTATTTGTCATTCAAACCAGGCAACAACTGGAAGACAGAGAAGAAGAACAGACCACTACGTGATATAGGTGTGTGTTGAGGTGTGACGTGGTGTTCACAGCAGTGGATAACCGCTTCTGGCCTGGACACAGTTTACACCTCACCGTCACATTCCTGTCTATTCTTCGGACGAACTCAAAATAATGGGCATACCTCCACCCCTCGAGAGTTATCGCTGACTCAGCCATGTGTATGCAGCACTGCACGTGGAGATGTGGACGCGCAAGTCGCGCAGATTACGTACATATAAACCTACAAAGTACTGACATAGTAAATTAAAAAATAATTATTTCCGTGTAGTTGTATATTGCAATAATAACGTATGGTTGTCACAAAATCCCACGGCACACCCGGATTTGACTCACGGCACACCGTTTGGGAACCACTGGCTTACGGAATCCATTTCAAATGTGCGTTGCTGACGTATAAAGCATCAAATGGTTTGGGACCCCAATAGATGTCCGACATGCTGCTCTGTTACGACCCAGAGCTCTGAGATCACCGGAGGCTCGGAACCAAACACGCCGAAGCCGCTTTTAGTTTTTTAGCTCTCCAAAGATGGAACAAACTTCCAGAAACCCTGAGGTCTTCACCAACGCCGAGTTCTTGTGTTGTGTTCAAAAGCTGTTACCGTTCATGGTGTTCGCGGGTCATGATTTATCTCAGTCCAAAACATCATCCAATATTGTTTTAACTACATCTGGTATGACCTGGCTCAAAAGGCCACAACAAAGAGGAGACACATGTCAACGGTTAGCAAAAGATGTTTATTAAAGCAAGTGATTCGAACTAGCCAAATGAATCGAGTGCAAAGTAAGTAAAGCATGAGATGTGGACGTCAGCGGTGTCAGTAGTGTAAATGCAGGGTGAGGATTGCATGGACATGTATGTGTGAGGGAGTTGAGGTGCACAAAGTGAAACAACTGAAATAACTATACTCAACCGAACCGGGTGCCTGTAGGGGGAAGCAGAGGGAAGGCAGAGAGGCTTTACATAGCTGCAGGGCACCAGACCCGGGTGCCCCGAGTCACTGCAATCAAGACGGCACAGCCACACCCTCCAGATGAACCCACAGGGGCATCGCTACTAACTTATTATGCTTTCATAACCGTACAAGCCTGTTGTAATTTCATGTCATGGCCCCAAACACATTACACCACATATTGCACGCGTACATGTGTGAGTTCAGGTTCAACTGTTAGTGCACATGTTCTTTGAGAAAGGTGGAGTTCCCGTGGGGGAGGGGCGGGGGAGGGGAGAGCAGGTGCATGTTGCAACATGTTATTGTTACAGTGGATGAAGGGGGAGGGGGGTCTAAAGTCTAAAGTCGTATTTATAATGTTGTTTTTAATCTCTTTTATGCATGTTTTTAAATAAACGTACCTTACCTTGTGTGTTTCAGTGTTCACCGGGCGCTGGCTCATGTCCTTCTGGACGGGAAGCTCTAAAATCCACGAGCTGTACACGGCGGCGTGCGGGCTGTACGTCTGCTGGCTGTCGATCCGCGGCGTCTCCGTGCTGCTGGCCTGGATGCCGCAGGGTCGCACCGTCATCGCACGCAAGGTTCAGGAGTGGACGCTCATGGTGAGTCCATGTTCAGCCTCCATCGCTGGAACACACCAAACCTGGCTGTGGGGGGGTTTGAGATCCTCCCTCCATCTGCTTGTCTGGAGTCGGGCCTAATTGCAACTTTTGTGTTGTTACAATATCATAAGCCGATATCTAAAATTACCAGCATCTGCTTTTTTTTTACTATTTTCCAGCAGATATGGTAAATGGTAAATGAACTGCGCTTTATCCAGTCTTTAAGACCCCTCAAAGCGCTTTACATCCTACATGTCGTTCACCCATTCATACAGAGCAGTGCACCTAACTCTAGGAACTAACATTCACACACATTCACACGCCGTTGGCCATCGGGAGCAACTCAGGGTTAAGTATCTCGCCCAAGGATACATCGACATGCTGGCTGCACGGGCTGGGATCGAACCCACAACCTTCTGGTTGAAAGACGACCGCACGCCCTCACAGCCACAGTCGCCCACAGTCTGTCCTACGATACATTCTATTTTCCTGGCTTCCTGTACGTAAAGATCTATTCAAAATCAATGTTCCTAATCAACGTCTCCCTGACTGTGAGGAAATACCCCAAGCATTTCATATACAGAAAAAATATTCTAAAAGATTTAACCCAGGAAAAATATGAAAATGGAAAGTGATCAATCAATCAATCAATCAATCAATGTTTATTTATAGCCCAATATCACACATGTTACATTTGTCTCAGTGGACTTCACAGTGTGTACAGAATATCAGTATGACAATACGACACCCTCTGTCCTCAGACCCTCTGTCCTCAGACCCTCTGTCCTCAGACCCTCTGTCCTTAGCCCCTCTGTCCTTAGCCCCTCTGTCCTTACACCCTCTGTCCTCAGACCCTCTGTCCTCAGACCCTCTGTCCTTAGACCCTCTGTCCTTAGACCCTCTGTCCTCAGACCCTCTGTCCTCAGACCCTCTGTCCTTAGACCCTCTGTCCTTAGACCCTCACATCGTACAAGGAAACACTTCCAGAGAAACCCACAGTTCAAAGGGAACATTATCATTAGTTTATTGTATTTTAAAAGGGCATTTTCTCTGAGGGCATCAGAGGGGCTTTGTTCTCCCCTTACTCCGAGGAAGCCTTGACGTTTTCTGATTAATCATGTTCATGTACATCGCGCGCTGTTTGGGCAGATTCTGAAGACCCTGGTGGTCGCGCTGCTGGTGGCCGGAGTCATCCCGCTGCTCCTGGGTCTGCTGTTCGAGCTCGTCATCGTCGCTCCTCTCAGAGTCCCGCTCGACCAAACGCCGCTCTTCTACCCGTGGCAGGTAGGACCCCCTTTGTTGTTGTTGTTGTTGTTGTTCCTTCGTCCTGTTTCTATTGAGATGAGTACACAACATGGACAACCATCGTTATACAGAATACGTATGTAGGCTAAACATAAAACAAAACCAACGCAACCCTCCCTCCCAGACACACACACAGACACACACACAGACACAGACACACACACAGACACACACAGACACACACACACAGACACAGACAGACACACACACACACACACACACACAGACATACACACGCAGGCACACGCAGACACACACACACACACACACAGACATACACACGCAGGCACACGCAGACACACACACACACACACACACACACACACACACACACACACACACACACACAAATACACAGACACACACACACACACACACACACACATACAGACAGAAACACATACACACGCACACACACACAGGGAAACGCATAGGTCGCCATTTGAAAGGCTGTGGATTAGGGGAAGGGATAAATCATTCCAAAAG
The DNA here is from genome assembly GCA_036324585.1 of Champsocephalus esox. NCBI lineage: Eukaryota > Metazoa > Chordata > Actinopteri > Perciformes > Channichthyidae > Champsocephalus > Champsocephalus esox. Next base: position 10,698,147 of record CM070496.1, on the reverse strand, counting down.
ATCTTTTGAAGGAATGAACTGCAGAGCGCCAAATGTTTACAACATCGTCATTTCCTGTTTCCACATCCAGCCGTTGATCTGTGTGTTTTCCTGCAGGACTGGGCTCTGGGAGTGCTCCATGCTAAAATCATCGCTGCTATCACTCTCATGGGCCCTCAGTGGTGGCTGAAGACTGTTATTGAGCAGGTGGGTTTCAGACAGAGATGCACCAATCGGTGTTCTGTAGCTCCTCCTTCCTGCTCCAAGAGGAGGTATCAGTTACCTGTAGGTGTATTTTTTGAGCACTTCTGGTATTTGTCACATGGGTGTGGTTTGTGTATATAGGTCACCTGTTTCTGTTGACTGTTTTTGTCCCTCCGGGGTGTCAAACTCAAGGCCCGTGCGCCAAATCCGGCCCGCGACTTAATTTTTTGTGGCCCGCAAAGAATATAATATTCAATACAATTGGTGTAATTGTTGAATATTTGCTTTCAATGATTTGCCCTAGACTTCTGCTTTCAGACGTAGTTATTTATGAAGTTATTACCTGAACTAATAATAATCTAATGCAGAGGCAATAATGTAATATAATACATTATTTAATATCTATTCTATATTTATACACTACCAGTCAAATGTTAGGACACACCTTCTCATTCGAAGTGTTTTATTTATTTTATTAATAACTATAAAAGAGCACATATGGAATTATCTAGTGAACAAAAAAGTGTAAAATAATCCAGAATATTTTAATATACAGTAGAAAAAAAATTAAATAAACAAAAACCTTTGAATGAGAAGGTGTGTCCAAACTTTTGACTGGTAGTGTATATTTATATAGTTTTAAAGTTCCAACCGGCCTAATGTAATGAAATTGAGTTTGACCCCCCTGCGTTTAAGTTATAGTGTTTTGATTTTGTTTATTAAATATCTTCAAACTATCTTATCGTAGGGACTTTCTCATCGAAAACGTGTCGCAGCTTATAGCCGAGCTTATAGCCGAGCTGATAGCCGAGCTTATAGCCGAGCTTATAGCCGAGCTTATAGCCGAGCTTAAAGCCGAGCTTAAAGCCGAGCTTAAAGCCGAGCTTAAAGCCGAGCTTAAAGCCGAGCTTAAAGCCGAGCTTAGCCTCTCAAAGTAACTGAAGCCGCCACATTGTAATGAAGTGTCCCGTCTCTTCAGGTTTATGCCAATGGGATTCGGAACATCGACCTGCAGTTCATCATCCGTAAACTGGCGGCTCCGGTCATCTCCGTGCTGCTGCTGTCGCTGTGCGTGCCGTATGTGATCGCTGCGGGGGTGGTTCCTGCTGTGGGTGAGTGCACAAAGGAACCAATTAGAACGTGTATTTATTTGAGATGTTATTAGCAAAGCTGGCAAAAGTACACACATCCTTTACTCAAGTAGAAGTACAGATACTCGTGTTTTTAAAATACTCTGGTGAAAGTAGAAGTACTGACTAAACTTCTTTACTCAAGTAAAAGTAAAGAGGCTTTGAAGTGTACTTCAGTAGAAAGTACCCATAACTAGCAGCTGCTTTAAAGAGTACCTGACCTCCCTTTATATCAATAGAACAATAATGTCATTGTTAGCTAATGAATGTTTCCATGGTGACCAACGGCAACATGACAACGTTTCCATTGGCCCCTCTTCTTTAGAGAAGACCAGGAAGTGATGGATACACGGATCGTGTTCCAACCAATAGGCACGCAGTGACTCTAAAGAATAATGATCACGCACCAACACACATTCAGACTAAAGGAACCAGCTGTTTGGGAAATGAGAGAAGTAGAAAGTACAGGTATTTGAGTTCAACATGTGAGAAGTAGAAAGTACAGGTATTTGAGTTCAACATGAGAGAAGTAGAAAGTACAGGTATTTGAGTTCAACATGTGAGAAGTAGAAAGTACAGGTATTTGAGTTCAACATGAGAGAAGTAGAAAGTACAGGTATTTGAGTTCAACATGTAAGAAGTAGAAAGTACAGGTATTTGAGTTCAACATGTGAGAAGTAGAAAGTACAGGTATTTGAGTTCAACATGAGAGAAGTAGAAAGTACAGGTATTTGAGTTCAACATGTAAGAAGTAGAAAGTACAGGTATTTGAGTTCAACATGAGAGAAGTAGAAAGTACAAGTATTTGAGTTCAACATGTAAGAAGTAGAAAGTACAGGTATTTGAGTTCAACATGTGAGAAGTAGAAAGTACAGGTATTTGTGTTCAACATGTGAGAAGTAGAAAGTACAGGTATTTGAGTTCAACATGTAAGAAGTAGAAAGTACAGGTATTTGAGTTCAACATGTGAGAAGTAGAAAGTACAGGTATTTGAGTTCAACATGTAAGAAGTAGAAAGTACAGGTATTTGAGTTCAACATGAGAGAAGTAGAAAGTACAGGTATTTGAGTTCAACATGAGAGAAGTAGAAAGTACAGGTATTTGAGTTCAACATGTAAGAATTAGAAAGTACAGGTATTTGAGTTCAACATGTAAGAAGTAGAACGTACAGGTATTTGAGTTCAACATGTAAGAAGTAGAAAGTACAGGTATTTGAGTTCAACATGTGAGAAGTAGAAAGTACAGGTATTTGAGTTCAACATGTGAGAAGTAGAAAGTACAGGTATTTGAGTTCAACATGTAAGAAGTAGAAAGTACAGGTATTTGGGTTCAACATGTGAGAAGTAGAAAGTTCAGGTATTTGAGTTCAACATGTGAGAAGTAGAAAGTACAGGTATTTGAGTTCAACATGTAAGAAGTAGAAAGTACAGGTATTTGTGTTCAACATGTGAGAAGTAGAAAGTACAGGTATTTGAGTTCAACATGTAAGAAGTAGAAAGTACAGGTATTTGTGTTCAACATGTGAGAAGTAGAAAGTACAGGTATTTGAGTTCAACATGTAAGAAGTAGAAAGTACAGGTATTTGTGTTCAACATGTGAGAAGTAGAAAGTACAGGTATTTGAGTTCAACATGTAAGAAGTAGAAAGTACAGGTATTTTGTATTCAACATGTAAGAAGTAGAAAGTACAGGTATTTGTATTCAACATGTGAGAAGTAGAAAGTACAGGTATTTGTGTTCAACATGTAAGAAGTAGAAAGTACAGGTATTTGTATTCAACATGTGAGAAGTAGAAAGTACAGGTATTTGTGTTCAACATGTAAGAAGTAGAAAGTACAGGTATTTGTATTCAACATGTGAGAAGTAGAAAGTACAGGTATTTGTATTCAACATGTGAGAAGTAGAAAGTACAGGTATTTGTGTTCAACATGTAAGAAGTAGAAAGTACAGGTATTTGTATTCAACATGTAAGAAGTAGAAAGTACAGGTATTTGAGTTCAACATGTAAGAAGTAGAAAGTACAGGTATTTGTGTTCAACATGTAAGAAGTAGAAAGTACAGGTATTTGTGTTCAACATGTAAGAAGTAGAAAGTACAGGTATTTGTATTCAACATGTGAGAAGTAGAAAGTACAGGTATTTGTGTTCAACATGTAAGAAGTAGAAAGTACAGGTATTTGTGTTCAACATGTGAGAAGTAGAAAGTAAAAAGTCGTCGTAGTGGAGTAAAGTATTGATACCAGAAAAATGTACTTAAGTACAGTAATGAAGTATTTGTACTCCACGACTTCCCACCTCTGGTTATTAGTTTGTTTATTCCACCTTCTGGGTTTAAGGCGTTTGTCATGGATCCGATTGTAACTCTCAACATTAAAGAATAAAACAAAGAGGAATCAATAAAACGCAGACACAGATTTGGTTGAAATCACGTATATATACAGTAGTACACATTACCTTGCAACAAAGGGGTCGATAGAGTAATGCCCTCGATACTAAGAGACTCTGCTGCTCAAAACTGCATGCGTAGTTGACCTCTGACCTGACACAATATTGCATTGCGTTTTCTGTCCCCTTGGTCTGTAAGTAATCCCAGGTTCCATGCTAACACTTTATGTAGAGAACTCTTGGCTTACAGAAATAGGTACGCCTTCTTTTGGAAACTATGAGTAACCTGCTACTTATGGCTTTTACAACTTTTTCTCCAGAACTTTAGTGCAAAATAAATACCCTCCTCCGTGCCGATGCTTTCAATCATTTGCACGAGAATAAAACGCCAGCTTTGATCTCTGAAATCCAGCTCAAGCTCTGACCGTGTCCACTCCATGAATCCTGCCTGAATGTGCCTTGAATTAGTCACGTCCACATCACAGAGGTTTCTCCAGGAGGCTCCTACTTGTTCTCCCGTGCTTCTGCAGACCACGTGTAAGACGTATCAGTCTGTGTTTTCTAAATTGGAGTGTTCTATTTTGTTGTGTTTTAAAATGTGTTTACATCATGTCTGTGGCTATAAGTTTGGTTTTATTGTCTCGTGCGTTTCTTTTTGTCCTATTGGTTTTGTCTAAATCTATTTATTGATGTACAGCACTTCGGTCAACACTTTTTAAATGTTGGATTGGATACTATCGTGTTCCTTATCCAGATGACTGTTGCAGTGTCTACAGCAGGGATGGGCAGCTTGGATGGTGGTGGGGGCCACATCATTTATGTACTGGCCACCAGGGGGCCACGGATTCACTTGGAACACACACACACACACACACACACACACACATTCCATGTATTGTATGTAATTATTAACAAGTTAAGTCTGACATCTTCATTGACATGTTACAATCTCTCAGAGAACATCCTCTAATAAGCCACTAAGCAAATATCAGTCCACAGACATTTTATTTAATTTATATTTAATTAGTATTGAACAGGTTATTAAACAGTGGAATAAAACTATTTTAAACTATTGGAAAGCACGGAAAATGTGTGTGCATTGAGATTAACCATTAAGAGGACATACACATGAAGTCATGAACACTGACCCAGACATTAGTCGTCTAACTTGAACCCAAGACACAATAAGGGGAGTGTCCACACAGACACCCGTCAGCCCGCACTCTGCTGTTCCTCAGCGCCGCCTCCGCTGACATTATGAATGAAAGGCGTAGTAATCATAGATAACACGGCAGGGTCCGTGACAGTTGGTTTTCATCTGATTTCAAATAAACAAAGTCTTGGTTTTTAGAATATTAAACTTCTTTCGCCAAATTCAGATGATAAAAACAACTTTTAAGTTTAACGGCATAATTTCATTTCATTTCAAACCTTTATTGAACCAGATTGGTCCCATTGAGATCATAGATCTCTTTTTCAAGGGAGACCTGCAGCATATAGGTTCCACATGAAACATGAAACAATAAAGGACATTATACATTATATTTACAGGATACATAGTTATAGATATTTACAAGTGCCCATTGTATCAGCAAGCATTTCATTTAGCCTAGCTTTAAAAACATGCAGAGGAATGAGATCGCTCAGTTTCAATTCTCGCTGAAGATTGTTCCAGCAAGTGGAGCTGCGCACATAAAAGCTGTCTGACCTCAGACAGTCCTTGCTCTTGGCACATCTAACGAGACCACATCATGTGACCTCAGACAATAGCTGCTTGCAATTCTAATAATTACAAGCGGTAACTTAACGTCACAGCAGGCATAGCAACAGCCGGTGTTTCCCGGGAAACGAACACAATACACACAAACTGATTATTTTTGCGGTATTTAGCTGCCGCACAAAACCATGTACGTAGCTCGCGACGTAACTAGGAGTCTAGTGGACGGTATCAGTACTACAAGTAAAAAATAAAAAAATAATCTTTTTTAAAATGAATTACGTTCTTTATAAATTAATCTGAGGAGGTGGGGGCCGCCATTAGCCCGTCCCTGGTCTCCAGTGTTAGCTAATGGGCTGTTCACTGATACTATCTGAACTAAGCATTGCTCGTGTGTTTTGCAGGAGCGACCCCAGAGATGGAGATCCTGATGCAGAGGAGAATCTACCCGTTCCTCCTGATGATCGTCTCGCTCATCGGCATCCTGTCCTTCCAGATCCGACAGTTCAAACGCCTCTATGAACACATCAAGAACGACAAGTGAGCGTCTTTTATATTATCTTAACCATACTTATAATGCGTTCTGATCTTCTTGTAGCACTGTATAATTATAGTTTTTAGCAAACATAACAAATATGCTTGATAACAATAATGAAAACATATTTAAAGCATTTCATAATACGTTATCTATCTACATCTATATATTCAGTTCAATATTCCATCCCTCACACACTAATGTATAATAACTTGCTTGATATCTTGTTCATTTGTAAATTGTATATTTTCTACTTTCTTGTTTATTTGTTTTAATGTGTATTGTTCGATGCCATGTCTTTGTATGAAGCTGCAACACATTTCCCACATTGGGATCAATAAAGTACTTCTGATCGATTATGGCAAAAATCATAATCTCGATTATTTGGGTCAATAATTTTAAATGCGATTATTCATTGACTTTGAAAACATCCATTTATTGGAGAAATGTTGACCAGGATGTTTTTAACAGTTACCCTGAACTTCAAGTAGAATTCAACTGAAAATAATAATAATCGTTTAATTTAGATTACGTTGTTTTCGTAATCGTTGCAAGCCATAATCGGAATCGCGATTAAAATACGATTAATTGAGCAGCCCTTTTCTGATTGTATCTATTATAATTCCCAAAGATTGAAACATTATCATATTCTCACTCTATTTTAAGCCAACAATGCCCCCTAAAAGTAATTTATAATCACATAAAATTGCCTTATCATTATTAATTGTTATAAAAATGTGACTTTATAACATAAGAGATAAGATCAGAAGTACTTTATTGATCCCAATGTGGGAAGTGTTTGTGTTGCAGCAGCGTAAAAGACATATATACAGAAATATACATTATACAAACATAAGTACGGGAGGGATGTATAAAGGGTATTTTAGACTAAGTGTTACAGGGTCGTTTAGCGTCCTGTAGAAACCGTTTGTAAAGGTGATTATAACGGTGCCCCTCCTCTCCACAGGTACCTGGTTGGTCAGAGGCTTGTCAACTACGAGCGTAAATCTGGCAGAGCGGCCTCGGCGCCCCCCCCCATCCCCGTCGCAGAGTAGATGTTTGTGTCACTCGTTGCCACATGTGTGCACCCTGCGTACATCCCGTCTCCTGTACCTCACCCTTCATTTAGATTTCCCCCTCAGTCCGTGGACCTCAATCTGCGGATCTGATGGATATCGTTCTTGAGTTCCCCCTCGAGGGACGGGAAGATGTATTCTAATCATGGGACAGCTGAGAAACCCCCCATGAGGGTGATGGGTAGCAGTTTGATTTGAAGCTCAACATCTGCATTGTCGTTCATGCCTTGCTTTGTAAAGTGCTGCCTGATAATTGTACATGTGTAAATACTTTGAACGCAGACATTGTCTTAAAAAAAAAGAAAGACGGATATGGAATAATGCAATGACCATTGTATATCTTAAAAGTGTATGTATAATTTATTAAATCAAACTGACAATTGATCTGCTCTTGTCGCATGTGTTTAGAGACGAGGGACTGCATAAAGTGGATGTTTTGTAACTGGTTGATTTGGGTGTGGAAGTTTTGTATTTAAACATGAAAGTTAAAAAACTTGTATGAAACAAAGACAGATCTCAATGACAAGATTTTTCACCGACGTTTTTCTAGAAAATATCACTCAAAGCGACACGTACCACCTCGGGGTGTCACCATTCGATGATTATGAATTCAATAGACTCATATTGAAGTGGAAACAGATACATATCATCATAAACACCTTTACTTTAAGATTTCCATGGCACGTCTGTGTCTCCATATCCGTCCAAGTGCACCGCCTACCTGAAAGATCGGGGTTTTTTTGTCTGCTAGTGCCCTGTAATAAAATTGTCAAATCAAATGTTAGTTGCTTTTGTGACGAGATGAAAATGTGTTAAATGGGCGCCTGAATCTAAATCGTATCATGGCAGACTGTGAAATCAGCATATTGGTTGTTATCATTCTGTTTTGTGATGAAACTTGTGATTTCCACCCCTAGTACCAACCAGGAAGCGACTAAAAATAACCTCAAAGAAGCCAAACGACTTCAAAGGGATCCAAATAACTACAAAGGCGAGTAAACGGTTGCATCGATACTTGCAACGACCACACTGAGACTTCAAAAAGGGGCAAAGCAATTACAGAGAAACAAGACGGATAAAAGTGACACAGATATGACAACACATATACATGATACTTAATAGAGACACACATATACATGGATATACTTAATAGAGACACACATATACATGGATATACTTAATAGAGACACACATATACATGGATATATTTAATAGAGACACAAAATGACTACACATATACATGGATATACTTAATAGAGACACACATATACATGGATATACTTAATAGAGACACACATATACATGGATATACTATAGACCACTATCAGATACTGACACTAAATGACTACACAGATACATGGATATACTTAATAGACACACAAAATGACTACACACAGACACAAAGGAGATGCCTGTTGCATGTCTGCTCATAATCCGCCCGTATACGAAGGCGTACAGAAGATCAATAGATGACTGGAAGTAGTGTCATCGGCTCATCCTTCGGTATGAGCGGAGATTTTAGCACAATTCCAAACTTCTCCTTGAGAACGCCGGGTATCTCGTCGCCCTGCAGATCCCGGGTGGAGGTCTCCAGCCCAGACCCCTCTCTTGGGAACGTGGTGGTGGTCAGTCTGCGGCCGATGTAGGTGAGCCTGCCCTCGGGGGTGAGGATGGTGCACAGGGACTTGCAGAAGAAGAAGGAGCACGGAGAGCTCTGGTGGAACTGACACATCTCCGCGTAGTCCTCCGTGCGACGAGGGTCCAGGGTGAACTTGTAGATCTCCGTCCAGTCTCCATCTTCTCCTCCGTTCTCCTCCTTCTGCCACTCCAGGAAGAGCAGCCCCGAACGTTCATTCCTGACCGGTGGGAGAACAGAGCTTGGATTTAAAGATCACCTATTATGGAAAATCCACTTCTTCATGTCTCTTCTACTTCAACATGTGTCCCCTCTTCTTCATGTCTCTTCTACATCAACATGTGTCCCCTCTTCTTCATGTCTCTTCTACATCAACATGTGTCCCCTCTTCTCCATGTCTCTTCTACATCAACGTGTGTCCCCTCTTCTTCATGTCTCTTCTACATCAACATGTGTCCCCTCTTCTCCATGTCTCTTCTACATCAACGTGTGTCCCCTCTTCTTCATGTCTCTTCTACATCAACATGTGTCCCCTCTTCTTCACGTCTCTTCTACATCAACACGTGTCCCCTCTTCTTCATGTCTCTTCTACATCACCATGTGTCCCCTCTTCTTCATGTCTCTTCTACATCAACATGTGTCCCCTCTTCTCCATGTCTCTTCTACATCAACATGTGTCCCCTCTTCTTCACGTCTCTTCTACATCAACATGTGTCCCCTCTTCTTCATGTCTCTTCTACATCAACATGTGTCCCCTCTTCTCCATGTCTCTTCTACATCAACATGTGTCCCCTCTTCTCCATGTCTCTTCTACATCAACATGTGTCCCCTCTTCTTCATGTCTCTTCTACATCAACATGTGTCCCCTCTTCTTCATGTCTCTTCTACATCAACATGTGTCCCCTCTTCTTCATGTCTCTTCTACATCAACATGTGTCCCCTCTTCTCCATGTCTCTTCTACATCAACATGTGTCCCCTCTTCTTCATGTCTCTTCTACATCAACATGTGTCCCCTCTTCTCCATGTCTCTTCTACATCAACATGTGTCCCCTCTTCTTCATGTCTCTTCTACATCAACATGTGTCCCCTCTTCTTCATGTCTCTTCTACATCAACATGTGTCCCCTCTTCTTCATGTCTCTTCTACATCAACATGTGTCCCCTCTTCTCCATGTCTCTTCTACATCAACATGTGTCCCCTCTTCTTCATGTCTCTTCTACATCAACATGTGTCCCCTCTTCTCCATGTCTCTTCTACATCAACATGTGTCCCCTCTTCTCATGTCTCCTCTACCAACATGTGTCCCCTCTTCTTCATGTCTCTTCTACATCAACATGTGTCCCCTCTTCTTCATGTCTCTTCTACGTCAACATGTGTCCCCTCTTCTCCATGTCTCTTCTACATCAACATGTGTCCCCTCTTCTCCATGTCTCTTCTACATCAACATGTGTCCCCTCTTCTTCATGTCTCTTCTACATCAACATGTGTCCCCTCTTCTCCATGTCTCTTCTACATCAACATGTGTCCCCTCTTCTTCATGTCTCTTCTACATCAACATGTGTCCCCTCTTCTCCATGTCTCTTCTACATCAACATGTGTCCCCTCTTCTTCATGTCTCTTCTACATCAACATGTGTCCCCTCTTCTTCATGTCTCTTCTACATCAACATGTGTCCCCTCTTCTTCATGTCTCTTCTACATCAACATGTGTCCCCTCTGTGGAAAGAGACTCTGAAAGTCTCAGGAACAAAGATTCTCTCTCTTTTTGATCCATTTCTATAAAAACCTGTCTGAAAATGAGCTGATCAGATTTTGGCCACTTTGTGATGTCATAACGATGTGTTGTCTTGAGTAACCGTCAGGGCCTTCAAGGTATGCAGAGAATACCCTGGAACACTCAGATAAAACAAACAAAAAATCGATTTAATTATGTAAATAAAATGTAAATAAAATGTAAATGAGAATGGTATCTGTGATGTTGATCTGTAATATGGTGTGACGTTGATTGGTTTGTCCTTCTCGGTCCATGCACTACGCATCTCCGTGGTTTTGTGGTGTGTGTGTCTACAGAAGGTCCAGTTGTGATAGACACGGTTCGCCACTGGTAACCATGAGCCAATCAGCAACAAGGTAACCCCCCCCTTATCACCTGAATCTCCTCTAGAGCTCCTTTGAGTTCTTTGTAACCAGATGTCTCTCAGAGGGGCGTGGGGAGGGGCTCCTTACTTTCATCTGAAGCAACAGACAGAGAATCAGCACTTTGGAAACAGGGCTGAAACAGAGGGGATTATGGGTAATGCTGCAATGATCTGTTTGGTGTCTCAGCCAATCAGAGACAGGCTCTGTATATATCTGAGACTGTGTGATATATTGATGAAAACAGTATAATGGGAGAGCTTTAAGTAGAAGGACCAGATTGTAGAATACTCTGTTACAAGTAAAAGTCCTGCATTTCAAAATGTTACTCAAGTAAAAGTTAAAAAATAATAGCATCAAAATATACTTAAATTACCAAAAGTAAGTAAAAGTACTTATGATATAGATTGACCCATTTCAGGATGATATACATGATATGCTCTGATTGTAATTATTGATGCATCAAAACTGGTTGATTTGATGATGGCTGCCACGTCTTTGGCTCCTCTCCAACTCTGTCTTTTTTTCCTATTATTTCACAATTTTAACATTTGTATCTGTTTTATTGTGTTGCTCTTGGAGGAGTCTGTGACCTAAGCTTTCCATTGACATGTCTACACTGTAGCTATACGACGATAAAAGCCTTAAATGTACTCAGTCCCTTCCCACCTCTGCTCTGTGATGCGGTACACTCTGTGGCCCTGCTCCTGGGGGCCCCTGGTGTCCAACGAGAGGGGGGTCCTGAAGCCCGGGACCCCAAACCCAACATCACAGAGCCAGCGCTGCCCGTCCAGGGTCACCATGACAACCAGGTGGTCAAAAGGAGGCCCGTAGAAGCCCGTTGTTTGGTTCTTCACCTGGGCGGAGAGCAGGGTCACCTGGAGAGATGGCAAAAGTACACACATCCTTTACTCAAGTAGAAGTACAGATACTCGTGTTTAAAATACTCTGGTAAAAGTAGAAGTACTGACTAAACTTCTTTACTCAAGTCAAAGTAAAGAAGTATGGGATTTGAAATGTACTTCAGTAAAAAGTACCCATAGCTAGCAGCTGCTTTAAAGAGTACCTGACCTCCCTTTATATCAATAGAACCATAATGTCATTGTTAGCTAATGAATGTTTCCATGGTGACCAACGGCAACATGACAACGTTTCCATTGGTCCCTCTTCTTTAGAGAAGACCAGGAAGTGATGGATACACGGATCGTGTTCCAACCAATAGGCACGCAGTGACTCTAAAGAATAATGATCACGCACCAACACACATTCAGACTAAAGGAACCAGCTGTTTGGGAAAATGAGAGAAGTAGAAAGTACAGGTATTTGAGTTCAACATGTAAGAAGTAGAAAGTACAGGTATTTGAGTTCAACATGTAAGAAGTAGAAAGTACAGGTATTTGAGTTCAACATGTAAGAAGTAGAAAGTACAGGTATTTGAGTTCAACATGTAAGAAGTAGAAAGTACAGGTATTTGAGTTCAACATGTAAGAAGTAGAAAGTACAGGTATTTGAGTTCAACATGTAAGAAGTAGAAAGTACAGGTATTTGAGTTCAACATGTAAGAAGTAGAAAGTACAGGTATTTGAGTTCAACATGTAAGAAGTAGAAAGTACAGGTATTTGGGTTCAACATGTAAGAAGTAGAAAGTACAGGTATTTGAGTTCAACATGTAAGAAGTAGAAAGTACAGGTATTTGAGTTCAACATGTAAGAAGTAGAAAGTACAGGTATTTGAGTTCAACATGTAAGAAGTAGAAAGTACAGGTATTTGTGTTCAACATGTAAGAAGTAGAAAGTACAGGTATTTGAGTTCAACATGTAAGACGTGAAAGTAAAAAGGCGTCAGAAAAATAAGTAGGCCTAGTGGAGTAAAGTAGGCTTCTGATACCAGAAAAATGTACTTAAGCACAGAAACGAAGTATTTGTACTCCACTACTTCACCTGGAAGCCCATCTGGGTCAGCAGCCATGCAAACAGGGAGTTATTCTCGTAGCAGAACCCCCCCCTGCGCTGCAGCACGAGCTTCTCATACAGGTGAGGCGGGTCCAGCTGCACGCGTCCCCCGCTGTGCACCGTCAGGTTCTCAAAGGGCACGGACAGCAGGTGACAAGTGTGTAACGACCGCAGCACGTGCAGGCTGCGCGAGGGGGAACCGGAGAACCCGATGCGAGACAAATAAGCGTCCACGTGCATGTCAACAGAAGTCATTTTACGGATTAAGGGAGATTACTTTTACTTTTAGCGTTAACTTCGCCTACAATTTGCTGTGTCCCTTGTCTTGTCTAAAATCAGTTAATCTTTATTGTCCGCCTCAGAGTCTAAAGGTTTATTTTGCTTCCTGGTGCTCACCAGAGGGCAGGCTTACTGTAAATTAACCCCTAAAGTCAGATTTAAGCATATGAAATGACTTCATGCAAATACAATTAAAATATGTTAATACGAAACCCATAAATAGTATTTTTTAGTGGGTTTTTTGGGTAACGAACTAGAAGTTGTAAATACTCCTTTTTATAAACAATGAACTCGTGTTTTTTCCCAGACCATTTTTTTCTCCGAACTTTATTGAAAATGTTTTACAGTTTTGTATACATAATTAAACAATGTACAGTACGACCATAGTAATTTGGTTTTTGATGGATCCCCATAGAAATTATCCCAGTCAACACAATAATTAAATATAATATAACAATTTAAATATTTCTATATTGACGAAGTTTTATTAAAGTCAAACATTATTTAAAAAATAAATCTAACATAAAGATAATTTGTTCAGTATATAATAAATGTAAAATTATCCATACTAATAAGAAATAATATTAAGAAATAATAATAATAATAATAAAATGGGGAAACTAAATTAAACTAAAGAAGAAAAGGATGATATTTAATTAGTTTTTAAAGTAAAATAAACGAAGTGTATTATTCCTATTAATTGTGTGTATCCATAGTGTTGCCACGCTGCTGTTTTTCGTAAAATAAATTAAATGAATTTCCTAAAAACACAGCCATGTTTCCAGAGGCGTGACGTCACCGCGACACTCCCTTCCCCGCACACAGGGTAAAGATGGCGCCCACTCACGTCCTGAGATGCTGTCAGCGGACTTTAGCATGGATTCCTGTCATCTTCATCGCCGCGGTGGTCTGCTGGTCCTACTACGCCTACGTGGTGGAGCTTTGTCTCTGTGAGTAGCCGTCTGTAGCCGTCTGTAGCCGGGGTTAGAGCCTCCAAACGCCGGTGTTTCCACTGAGGCGCCGCACAAACACAGGAAGTAAACGGGCTGCAGCCGCTGATGTATCCTCATAATGCTAATTATCTTCTGTTTTCATATCGTATATTCAATGCCACGTGTGCTTTGTTAAAGATAAACTCGTTTTGTGATGTGAGGATTGTGTTTGTGGAGCAAAAAGGAGAATGCATCGGTAATTTAATGGTATTTAACCGGCTTCCAGATGCTCACTTTCCCTTTAAAACCACTAATGAGCGTTAATACACCTCTGATATTTTTTATTATGGAGATAGACCATTTTTCAGCGTTATTACCAATTAGAGAAACACAATGTAAGATGATTTTATTAAAAAAACAGATGCAAAGACACTCAAAACTGCACAAAAGGTGAACATAACAGCGCAAGAGACACACAATAACTAAGTGACCCAAATCAATCAAGTACAGCTAATTATCTGTCGCTTTGTGTTAAGATAAACTCTTATTGCGATGGTGGAGCTAAATATAGCCTGTTAGGAAAATAAAACCTTAAATGAATGGTATGTTATTAAAACCCCTGGTGAGAATAAGTCTTACCAAATGAGACACTAAAAGGAGACATAACAATAATACAAACGGTACAACACAGTTACACAGTGACACACATCACTGGTGCTGACAGTTCATTATCTGCCATCGCTTTGTTTACTTATTTTAATGCCACATGCAATGAGATTAATGTTCACCGTGATGTTAATATCCCTTTGTGTATTTAAGGAGGTCCCAAACCTTTTCATATCCGGATCAAAAGATAAGATTTGATCTAATTTGAAACGGGGTGTACTTTCATGTACTTATGAAAAGTTACCCTCCAGTTCATCTTGTTTTAATACATGTTGTCGTCTATATTTAAACTGCGCTGGCAGTCGAATACACTTCCTGACTCTCGCTTTGATTTGTTTATATATGAATGTATAAAAGAGTTTCAACTCTGTCTGCGTTTTATTGACTCCTCTTTGTTTTATTCTTTAATGTTGAGAGTTACAATCGGATCCATGACAAAAGCCTTAAACCCAGAAGGTGGAATAAACAAACTAATACCCAGAGGTGGGAAGTAGTGGAGTACAAATACTTCATTACTGTACTTAAGTACATGTGTCTGGTATCAATACTTTACTCCACTACGACGACTTTTTACTTTTACTTCTTACATGTTGAACACAAATACCTGTACTTTCTACTTCTTACATGTTGAACTCAAATACCTGTACTTTCTACTTCTCACATGTTGAACACAAATACCTGTACTTTCTACTTCTTACATGTTGAACTCAAATACCTGTACTTTCTACTTCTTACATGTTGAACTCAAATACCTGTACTTTCTACTTCTCTCATGTTGAACTCAAATACCTGTACTTTCTACTTCTCACATGTTGAACACAAATACCTGTACTTTCTACTTCTTACATGTTGAACACAAATACCTGTACTTTCTACTTCTTACATGTTGAACACAAATACCTGTACTTTCTACTTCTTACATGTTGAACTCAAATACCTGTACTTTCTACTTCTCACATGTTGAACTCAAATACCTGTACTTTCTACTTCTTACATGTTGAACCCAAATACCTGTACTTTCTACTTCTTACATGTTGAACTCAAATACCTGTACTTTCTACTTCTTACATGTTGAACTCAAATACCTGTACTTTCTACTTATTACATGTTGAACTCAAATACCTGTACTTTCTACTTCTCTCATGTTGAACTCAAATACCTGTACTTTCTACTTCTCACATGTTGAACTCAAATACCTGTACTTTCTACTTCTTACATGTTGAACCCAAATACCTGTACTTTCTACTTCTTACATGTTGAACTCAAATACCTGTACTTTCTACTTCTCACATGTTGAACTCAAATACCTGTACTTTCTACTTCTTACATGTTGAACTCAAATACCTGTACTTTCTACTTCTCTCATGTTGAACTCAAATACCTGTACTTTCTACTTCTCACATGTTGAACACAAATACCTGTACTTTCTACTTCTTACATGTTGAACACAAATACCTGTACTTTCTACTTCTTACATGTTGAACACAAATACCTGTACTTTCTACTTCTTACATGTTGAACTCAAATACCTGTACTTTCTACTTCTCACATGTTGAACTCAAATACCTGTACTTTCTACTTCTTACATGTTGAACCCAAATACCTGTACTTTCTACTTCTTACATGTTGAACTCAAATACCTGTACTTTCTACTTCTTACATGTTGAACTCAAATACCTGTACTTTCTACTTATTACATGTTGAACTCAAATACCTGTACTTTCTACTTCTTACATGTTGAACTCAAATACCTGTACTTTCTACTTCTCACATGTTGAACTCAAATACCTGTACTTTCTACTTCTTACATGTTGAACACAAATACCTGTACTTTCTACTTCTTACATGTTGAACTCAAATACCTGTACTTTCTACTTCTCACATGTTGAACTCAAATACCTGTACTTTCTACTTCTCACATGTTGAACTCAAATACCTGTACTTTCTACTTCTTACATGTTGAACACAAATACCTGTACTTTCTACTTCTCACATGTTGAACTCAAATACCTGTACTTTCTACTTCTCACATGTTGAACTCAAATACCTGTACTTTCTACTTCTTACATGTTGAACACAAATACCTGTACTTTCTACTTCTTACATGTTGAACACAAATACCTGTACTTTCTACTTCTTACATGTTGAACACAAATACCTGTACTTTCTACTTCTTACATGTTGAACACAAATACCTGTACTTTCTACTTCTTACATGTTGAACACAAATACCTGTACTTTCTACTTCTTACATGTTGAACACAAATACCTGAACTTTCTACTTGTTACATGTTGAACTCAAATACCTGTACTTTCTACTTCTTACATGTTGAACACAAATACCTGTACTTTCTACTTCTCACATGTTGAACTCAAATACCTGTACTTTCTACTTCTTACATGTTGAACACAAATACCTGTACTTTCTACTTCTTACATGTTGAACACAAATACCTGTACTTTCTACTTCTCACATGTTGAACACAAATACCTGTACTTTCTACTTCTCACATGTTGAACACAAATACCTGTACGTTCTACTTCTTACATGTTGAACTCAAATACCTGTACTTTCTACTTCTTACATGTTGAACCCAAATACCTGTAATTTCTACTTCTTACATGTTGAACACAAATACCTGTACTTTCTACTTCTTACATGTTGAACACAAATACCTGAACTTTCTACTTGTTACATGTTGAACTCAAATACCTGTACTTTCTACTTCTCACATGTTGAACACAAATACCTGTACTTTCTACTTCTCACATGTTGAACTCAAATACCTGTACTTTCTACTTCTTACATGTTGAACACAAATACCTGTACTTTCTACTTCTTACATGTTGAACACAAATACCTGTACTTTCTACTTCTCACATGTTGAACACAAATACCTGTACTTTCTACTTCTTACATGTTGAACACAAATACCTGTACTTTCTACTTCTTACATGTTGAACTCAAATACCTGTACTTTCTACTTCTTACATGTTGAACCCAAATACCTGTACTTTCTACTTCTTACATGTTGAACCCAAATACCTGTACTTTCTACTTCTTACATGTTGAACACAAATACCTGTACTTTCTACTTCTTACATGTTGAACCCAAATACCTGTACTTTCTACTTCTCACATGTTTAACTCAAATACCTGTACTTTCTACTTCTTACATGTTGAACACAAATACCTGTACTTTCTACTTCTCACATGTTGAACACAAATACCTGTACTTTCTACTTCTTACATGTTGAACACAAATACCTGTACTTTCTACTTCTTACATGTTGAACCCAAATACCTGTACTTTCTACTTCTCACATGTTGAACTCAAATACCTGTACTTTCTACTTCTTACATGTTGAACTCAAATACCTGTACTTTCTACTTCTCTCATGTTGAACACAAATACCTGTACTTTCTACTTCTCACATGTTGAACCCAAATACCTGTACTTTCTACTTCTCACATGTTGAACTCAAATACCTGTACTTTCTACTTCTCTCATGTTGAACACAACTACCTGTACTTTCTAATTCTTATATGTTGAACCCAAATACCTGTACTTTCTACTTCTCACATGTTGAACTCAAATACCAGTACTTTCTACTTCTTACATGTTGAACACAAATACCTGTACTTTCTACTTCTCACATGTTGAACTCAAATACCTGTACTTTCTACTTCTCTCATGTTGAACTCAAATACCTGTACTTTCTACTTATTACATGTTGAACTCAAATACCTGTACTTTCTACTTCTTACATGTTGAACTCAAATACCTGTACTTTCTACTTCTTACATGTTGAACTCAAATACCTGTACTTTCTACTTCTCACATGTTGAACTCAAATACCTGTACTTTCTACTTCTCACATGTTGAACTCAAATACCTGTACTTTCTACTTCTTACATGTTGAACTCAAATACCTGTACTTTCTACTTCTTACATGTTGAACTCAAATACCTGTACTTTCTACTTCTTACATGTTGAACTCAAATACCTGTACTTTCTACTTCTTACATGTTGAACTCAAATACCTGTACTTTCTACTTCTCACATGTTGAACTCAAATACCTGTACTTTCTACTTCTCACATGTTGAACTCAAATACCTGTACTTTCTACTTCTCACATGTTGAATACAAATACCTGTACTTTCTACTTCTCACATGTTGAACTCAAATACCTGTACTTTCTACTTCTCACATGTTGAACCCAAATACCTGTACTTTCTACTTCTCACATGTTGAACCCAAATACCTGTACTTTCTACTTCTTACATGTTGAACTCAAATACCTGTACTTACTACTTCTCACATGTTGAACACAAATACCTGTACTTTCTACTTCTTACATGTTGAACTCAAATACCTGTACTTTCTACTTCTTACATGTTGAACTCAAATACCTGTACTTTCTACTTCTTACATGTTGAACTCAAATACCTGTACTTTCTACTTCTCTCATTTCCCAAACAGCTGGTTCCTTTAGTCTGAATGTGTGTTGGTGCGTGATCATTATTCTTTAGAGTCACTGCCTATTGGTTGGAACACGATCCGTGTATCCATCACTTCCTGGTCTTCTCTAAAGAAGAGGGACCAATGGAAACGTTGTCATGTTGCCGTTGGTCACCATGGAAACATTCATTAGCTAACAATGACATTATTGTTCTATTGATATAAAGGGAGGTCAGGTAGTCTTTAAAACAGCTGCTAGTTATGGGTACTTTTTACTGAAGCACACTTCAAAGCCTCTTTACTTTGACTTGAGTAAAGAAGTTTAGTCAATACTTCTACTTTTACACAATGTCTTCTTATCTAATGCTTTGTTCTCTCTCTTACAGACACCATCATCAGTATAGGAGAGAAGAGTAAGTAGTGCTGTTCATTTTTAAAATAATGTTTATATAACACTGAATGGAGTTCTACAGAACGGAGTGGGTTGCTCTCGTTTCTGTGTCTGGCAGGTGAAATATGTTCTGTACACTTCGCTAAAAACAGAAGGGCTGGCACAGGAAGCGTCTCTCAGCTCATGAATTTAATATGTAGACGTACAGCGGCTCCACAAATCCAAAGTGACAGCAGCAGCCCTTACGTTCACGTTTTAATGCCAATGTGTTTTAATGGTACTGCACACTAAAAGATTTATTTTTACATTTAAAGCTTCTGTTCAGGTTTTCTTAGGAAGCTGCTCTCATATGTTATCCTGTCATCGGGCTAAAGTAGAAAACCCTCGACCAAATGCTATTTTCTTTTAAAGAGTGATTAATTGACCAAGTTAGTCTTTTTGTATGAATTTAACCCGCTAGTAAATAAAAACGGCAACACTTTATATTAAGGTACACAAATTCACCATCAACTAGTTGTTAATTAACATGCATATTAGCAGCATATTGGCTCTTTATTAGTCATTATAAACACGTATTAATGCCTTATTCTACAAGACCATATTCTACAAGTAATAAGCCATTAGTTGAGAGTTTTTCCTCATCGCCGTTATGATTTCCTTTTAGACATTAACACGTCCGACATTCCAATCAATGCGTACACGGATTCCATCCATCCATCTTCTCCCGCTTATCCGTGGTCGGGTCTCGGGGTATCAGTTCCAGCAGAGAGCCCCAAACGTTCCTTCCCCTCATCAACCAGCTCTGACTGGGGGGTCCCAAGGCGCTCCCAGGCCAGCGAAGAGATATAATCCCTCCACCTGGTCCTAGGTCTACCCCTTGGTCTCCTCCCAGCTGGACGTGCCTGGAACCTCCCTAGGGAGGCGCCCAGGTGGCATCCTAACTAGGTGCCCGAACCACCTCAACTGGCTCCTTTCGACGCGAAGGAGGAGCGGCTCAACTCCGAGTCCCTCCCTGATGACCGAACTTCTCACCTTATCCCTAAGGGAGACGCCAGACACCCTTCGGAGGAAACCCATCTCGACCGCTTGTATCCGCGATCTGGTTCTTTCGGTCACGACCCATCCTTCAGGACCGTAGGTGAGGGGAGAACGAACACGGCCCGGTAGACAGAGAGCTTTGCCTTCTGGCTCAGCTCCCACCCTTTTTGCTTACAGCTCCCTTTTCGTCACAACAAACAACGGTAGTCTGTACCGGCGACCTTCAGAACAAAAATACAACAAAAAACAAAAAACAAACAACAAACAACACGGATTAAAACCCCTTTTATTATACTACTAACGTACCCCCCCCCAACTCACGACCTCCCGCGACCGCCCCCGGCCCATACTGGTCCGCTCCAGTCCAGTGTCCCCCTCTATTTTTCTTTTTTCCCTTCCGGTTTCCAAACGGGTGTAGTTGGCCATCAAATCAAGCTTTCCCACTTTCCACCTTATGGCCACAACATAGGAATCGGAGCGTGGTGCCGAGGATTGACGACAACGTCAAAATCCAAAACAATAAGCAGCCGAAGGTTTTAACGTTCCAGAGTCAATTTTTTATTTTATATTTTTTTCATTTATTAAACAAACAAGTATAGAACTATAAATAAATAGAACTCAAATATACACAAATCCTTCTTTCAAACAAAAAAAAAACAAACAACATTCAAATCTTTTTCAATTTCAATCAAAACATATATTTTCGGTTTATTATATTCGGCAATAAATATAAAGCTTTTAATAAAAATTATGCACTCTTTCCTATATTAAAACCAAACAACCAAACTAATTAACTATTTTGTGTGCAGAGTCCAATATGGTTGCCCAAAAAAAACAAAAAAAAAAAACAAAAAAAAACAAAAAAAAACATAAAAAAAAAAAAAAAAACAAAAAAAACAAAACAAAACCAACAAACCACTAAACCCCAACCCACCAACACCACCACCCCCAACACACCACAACCATAACCACAAAACCCCCAACCCAACAAACCTCACCCCCAAAACACACCCAAAAACACAAACAACACCACCCCCCCCCCCCCCCCCCACCCAAAACCCACCACACCCAACCACCCAACCCCCACCCCCCACACCACATACCCTCTAAAAACCAACCACACCCCACCCCAACAAAACAAACACCCCAAACCAACCACCCCACACCCCCCAACCCCCCACCCACACCCCCCCCCCCCCCACCCCCCACACCCACAACACAAAAACCAACCCCCCCACAACACCAACACCAACCAACACACCCCCCACAAACACACCCCAACAACAACAACAACCAAACAAACAAAACACACCAACAAAAAACAAACACCAAAACAAAACCCCAAACACCCAAACCCCCCACCCCACCCCCCCCACCCCCCCAACACCCCCCACCACCCCCACCCACACCCCACCCCCCAACACACACCAACCACCCAACCCCACCCCCACCACCCCCCCCAACACAAACAACCCACCCCAAACACCAACAACCCACACACCCCCCAAAACCCAACCACACCCCCACACAAACACAAAAACACACACCACCACCCCAACACCCCCACCCCCCACACCCACCCCCCCACACCCCACCCCCCACACCCCCACCCCCCCCAACCCCACCACACCCCCCCCCCCCACACCACCATACCATACACACTGACATTCATGTCATTCCATAGCTTAACGAACCCTTCACAAAGCAGTGGTCCTTACCCCGTTACCGGTTCCCCGCCCCCCTCCCCCCTCTCGCCCTTCCAGTCCCACCCCCCCAGCGCCCTGTGAGGTTCGCAAGGACCCTTCCCCGGTGCTGTCTCCCGCGTCCCCAAGAAAAGAAGTGAAAAAAGTGGAAGAAGCTGGCAGTCAAACTGTTTTGGGGATAAGGACCACGGGACACCCCCCCCACCCGACCCCCCTTCCTCCCCCGCAGACCTTGATACTCCCCCCCCCCCTCCCCCCCACTGCAATTCGTACCCCCCTGGCAGTATTTACCAGACCTGACCCCTCTCCACTCCCCCCTCACATTAATAAGCATATTGTCCTCAGACCCTTTACCCCCCCAGGACCACTTGAGGCAACCCCCCTCGCCCTCCTCAACCCTGGTGTTCCCCTCACGATCCCCCGCCGTGACGCGCCACCCCCTCCACCCCACCACAGTAAAAGGTGAAGAAGCTGACCTCCGTAGAAAGGAAAAAAACAAACAAAACTGGCTGATGACCCCTGCATATTCCATACACCTCAGGTCCTCCATGCTGGTTCCCCCCCCCGGTGGTGATCCCCAAAGAAGAGGCGAAAAAAAAAAAATGTGAAAAGCTTACGCAGTATCACAGCAGCAGTTACCCTTAGTCCGTTGGACCTTCCTGCGTTCTTGACCCCAGGACCTGGTCCTCCGGTGACCCCCCCCTTAGGTCCCCCCTGTCCCGCTGGTGACGTCGTCCCCGCCCAGGTAAAAAATCGAAAAGGGCTGTCAGGTCCCCTCAAACACCAATCACTATGTCTGTGGTCTGCTGGTCAGCAGTCCGGGGTCCTGTCTGGTCTGGTCTGCTGCTGCCTGGGGTCCTGCTCTTGTCACTGCCAATATTGCGGGTCCGAAAAACAGTACTCCCCTCCCCCTTGTCCTCGCCCCTGTGGGCAGTATGCTGTCCGTGGGTGCAGGTCCGGAGGAAGCTGTCCCTCGGACTGTCCCCTGCCTCTTCCTGTGGGGCTGTCCCCGCTCCCCCGCCTGTCCCCGCCCCGCCCGCCCCCTCGTCCCCCCCCTCCTGTCCGTTGGTCCCCCTCAAAAGCTGGAAAGCTGTGGGCTGTCCCCATCCCCCCCGTGCCCCCTTGGTGTGTCCGGTCCCCCTCACAAAAGGCAGTGTCCCTTGGCGTCTCCCCGTCCTCCCCTGTCTCCGGCTAAGCTGGTCGTTTCCTCCGCCACCCGTCGAGTCCCCTGTGACCCCTCCCGGTAAAGCCTGTGGAGCAGTCGTCACCCGGTCGGCTGTCCCCGCCCGTCCCCCCCGGTCCTCGCTGTCCGGGGATCCCCCGGCCTGGAGCAGGGGCTTCCCCCGTGGGGGCTGTCCGGGTGGGGGTGTCCATTCGGGCTGACACCAAGTCTCCCCGCTGTTCCATCCGAGGCAGTCCCGTCCTGCTGTTCCCCCCGTCCTCCCCGCCGCACAGCATCGAACTCCACCCCGCCAGGACGGTTCCACCGGACCGCCAGTTGACCCCCCTAGTTCCCCTCACCCTTAGATACTGAAAAATAAAAGCAGTTCAACACCTACCCCCATTCCCGACCTCCTCCCCCGTTCCTTTCATCCTCCACTCCCCGTCCCCTCCCCTCGCCACCCTCATTCCAGTAGCCCTCCTCAGCAGTCTCCTCCCGCCCCGATCCCTTGCGTCATAGTGACCTTCAGGACCGGCATGAGACCCGACCGCAGTACATCAACTTTGAACCCGCATACCCGTTACCCGACCCCCTTCCAGGAGTTCCCACCCCCTCGAGCCGCCGGCTGCTTACCCCTTGTAGGACCACGCTCTCGTCCCCCGGTCCCCCGCACAGGACCCTCCCCCCCCCTTGCTGTAAAAGCTAGGGTGAGCAGACCCCCGCTCGACCATATGTGTCCAGTTCCCTGAAGGCAGTCCGCCCCCCCACTTCCGGACCCCTGTCCCCCTTTCCAAGGCGGTGAAGGCTTCTGGGTCCCTGGGGGTGTCCCGCCCCACCCGTCCCCAACCGGTCCCAAAAGGCTGGTGTCCTGTCCCCTTCCCCCTCGGCCCCGGCCCCCCTGTTGCTGCCCCATGTCTCCCCCCCTTTAATAAGCATTTGTCTGTCCCCGCCTCCCCTCCGCCGTCCCGGAAAAAAAAGCTGGTCCCCCCGCTGGTGTCAGCAGGGGTCCCACCGAGATTTTACCCCCGAGGGTCCTGGGTGTCACAAAGGGTGAGCTGTTGTCCCCGGACCCGCGCCCCCCCCCCTTCCCCCCCGTCTCCCGGCCCGGTCCTCCCTGAGCTGTCGCCCCCCGGGTAGGGAAAAAAACTTAAAGGTGGTGGTGGGGGCTGTCCCGCCCTTGCCCCTCCCGCAGCGCGGATAGTCTGTCACCCCGTCCCCGCCCTCCCCGGGGGTCACGTTCCCCCCGCGCCTGTCCCGGCCCCGAAAAGAAAGCTGGGTCCCTCCCCCCGTCCCGCCCCCCGCATCCCGCCCTGGTCCTCGCCCCGCCCTGTCCCGTCCCACGTCCCGCCCCCCTGAGGTGTGGGCAAAAAGAGCTGTCCCGGTCCCGGCCCGCTGGGACCCCCGCTGCCCGTCCCCCTCCCCGCGCCGTTCGGCCACCTGCCTGGTCGGTAAAAAAAAAGCAGTCAAAGCTGCTGTGTCCCCGTCCAAAGAAAAGCTGAGTCTGTCCCAGGTCGTCCCCTTCCTCTCCCCTGACCCGTCCCCCCTCTGTGTCCACCGAAAAAAAGTCATTGTTCCCGGTCCTCCGCACACCCCTCCCCTCCCGGCTGTCGACTTTCTTCCTCGCCCCCCCGGCCGTCCGTCCTTTCCCGTCCCGCTGGGTAAAAAACAAAAGCATAAAGCAGTGGGCAACCCCTCCCGTCCCTTACCCCATGAAGATTCAGGATGACCACCCCCCCCCCCCGTTCCCCCCCGCTCCCCCCCGACACGGAATCTTCTCCCCCGACCCTGTCCCCCGCAGGTCCCTTCCTCACGCTCCCTCCCCCCACTAGTCCCGCCCCTGTCCCTGTTCCGGTAGTCCGCGGTTGGACCGAGTGCAGTCTGGTCCGGTGAGTCTGTCCCGCCCCACAGGAAAAAGCTGCCGCCCGTCCCGCCCGCCTGTCCCTAGCTGGGTCCGAGTCCCGCCGCAAAAAAAGCTGGTCCAGCTGGTCCTATCCTCCCCCGTCCCACCCTATCCCGTGGTAGCCGTGGTTTTCCCCCCCACCCTCCCTTACCCCCCCCCCGTCCCCCGCCTCCCCGAGCCCCCCCTGACCCGTAAAAATCATACCCCCCGTACCCTCCCAAAAAGGCAGATCCGTCCCGACTCGCCTCGTCCCCTCCGTGGGCTTTGTCTAAAAGCTGGAGGCATGTGTCCCCCCAGGTTGTGGGCTGGTCCCTCCCCGCCCTTCCTCCCCTCCGGTCCCGGCTTCCCGCC
>CM070496.1:10658645-10672013 GCA_036324585.1 Champsocephalus esox | reverse complement strand
AAGTACAGGTATTTGAGTTCAACATGTAAGAAGTAGAAAGTACAGGTATTTGAGTTCAACATGTAAGAAGTAGAAAGTACAGGTATTTGAGTTCAACATGTAAGAAGTAGAAAGTACAGGTATTTGAGTTCAACATGAGAGAAGTAGAAAGTACAGGTATTTGAGTTCAACATGTAAGAAGTAGAAAGTACAGGTATTTGAGTTCAACATGTGAGAAGTAGAAAGTACAGGTATTTGAGTTCAACATGTAAGAAGTAGAAAGTACAGGTATTTGAGTTCAACATGTGAGAAGTAGAAAGTACAGGTATTTGGGTTCAACATGTGAGAAGTAGAAAGTACAGGTATTTGAGTTCAACATGTAAGAAGTAGAAAGTACAGGTATTTGAGTTCAACATGTAAGAAGTAGAAAGTACAGGTATTTGAGTTCAACATGTAAGAAGTAGAAAGTACAGGTATTTGTGTTCAACATGTGAGAAGTAGAAAGTACAGGTATTTGTGTTCAACATGTAAGAAGTAGAAAGTACAGGTATTTGTGTTCAACATGTAAGAAGTAGAAAGTACAGGTATTTGAGTTCAACATGTAAGAAGTAGAAAGTACAGGTATTTGTGTTCAACATGTAAGAAGTAGAAAGTACAGGTATTTGAGTTCAACATGAGAGAAGTAGAAAGTACAGGTATTTGAGTTCAACATGTGAGAAGTAGAAAGTACAGGTATTTGAGTTCAACATGTGAGAAGTAGAAAGTACAGGTATTTGTGTTCAACATGTAAGAAGTAGAAAGTACAGGTATTTGAGTTCAACATGTAGGAAGTAGAAAGTACAGGTATTTGAGTTCAACATGTGAGAAGTAGAAAGTACAGGTATTTGAGTTCAACATGTAAGAAGTAGAAAGTACAGGTATTTGAGTTCAACATGTAAGAAGTAGAAAGTACAGGTATTTGAGTTCAACATGTAGGAAGTAGAAAGTACAGGTATTTGAGTTCAACATGTGAGAAGTAGAAAGTACAGGTATTTGAGTTCAACATGTAAGAAGTAGAAAGTACAGGTATTTGAGTTCAACATGTAAGAAGTAGAAAGTACAGGTATTTGAGTTCAACATGTGAGAAGTAGAAAGTACAGGTATTTGAGTTCAACATGTAAGAAGTAGAAAGTACAGGTATTTGAGTTCAACATGTGAGAAGTAGAAAGTACAGGTATTTGAGTTCAACATGTAAGAAGTAGAAAGTACAGGTATTTGAGTTCAACATGTAAGAAGTAGAAAGTACAGGTATTTGAGTTCAACATGTAAGAAGTAGAAAGTACAGGTATTTGAGTTCAACATGTAAGACGTGAAAGTAAAAAGGCGTCAGAAAAATAAGTAGGCCTAGTGGAGTAAAGTAGGCTTCTGATACCAGAAAAATGTACTTAAGCACAGAAACGAAGTATTTGTACTCCACTACTTCACCTGGAAGCCCATCTGGGTCAGCAGCCATGCAAACAGGGAGTTATTCTCGTAGCAGAACCCCCCCCCTGCGCTGCAGCACGAGCTTCTCATACAGGTGAGGCGGGTCCAGCTGCACGCGTCCCCCGCTGTGCACCGTCAGGTTCTCAAAGGGCACGGACAGCAGGTGACAAGTGTGTAACGACCGCAGCACGTGCAGGCTGCGCGAGGGGGAACCGGAGAACCCGATGCGAGACAAATAAGCGTCCACGTGCATGTCAACAGAAGTCATTTTACGGATTAAGGGAGATTACTTTTACTTTTAGCGTTAACTTCGCCTACAATTTGCTGTGTCCCTTGTCTTGTCTAAAATCAGTTAATCTTTATTGTCCGCCTCAGAGTCTAAAGGTTTATTTTGCTTCCTGGTGCTCACCAGAGGGCAGGCTTACTGTAAATTAACCCCTAAAGTCAGATTTAAGCATATGAAATGACTTCATGCAAATACAATTAAAATATGTTAATACGAAACCCATAAATAGTATTTTTTAGTGGGTTTTTTGGGTAACGAACTAGAAGTTGTAAATACTCCTTTTTATAAACAATGAACTCGTGTTTTTCCCAGACCATTTTTTTCTCCGAACTTTATTGAAAATGTTTTACAGTTTTGTATACATAATTAAACAATGTACAGTACGACCATAGTAATTTGGTTTTTGATGGATCCCCATAGAAATTATCCCAGTCAACACAATAATTAAATATAATATAACAATTTAAATATTTCTATATTGACGAAGTTTTATTAAAGTCAAACATTATTTAAAAAATAAATCTAACATAAAGATAATTTGTTCAGTGTATAATAAATGTAAAATTATCCATACTAATAAGAAATAATATTAAGAAATAATAATAATAATAATAATAAAATGGGGAAACTAAATTAAACTAAAGAAGAAAAGGATGATATTTAATTAGTTTTTAAAGTAAAATAAACGAAGTGTATTATTCCTATTAATTGTGTGTATCCATAGTGTTGCCACGCTGCTGTTTTTCGTAAAATAAATTAAATGAATTTCCTAAAAACACAGCCATGTTTCCAGAGGCGTGACGTCACCGCGACACTCCCTTCCCCGCACACAGGGTAAAGATGGCGCCCACTCACGTCCTGAGATGCTGTCAGCGGACTTTAGCATGGATTCCTGTCATCTTCATCGCCGCGGTGGTCTGCTGGTCCTACTACGCCTACGTGGTGGAGCTTTGTCTCTGTGAGTAGCCGTCTGTAGCCGTCTGTAGCCGGGGTTAGAGCCTCCAAACGCCGGTGTTTCCACTGAGGCGCCGCACAAACACAGGAAGTAAACGGGCTGCAGCCGCTGATGTATCCTCATAATGCTAATTATCTTCTGTTTTCATATCGTATATTCAATGCCACGTGTGCTTTGTTACAGATAAACTCGTTTTGTGATGTGAGGATTGTGTTTGTGGAGCAAAAAGGAGAATGCATCGGTAATTTAATGGTATTTAACCGGCTTCCAGATGCTCACTTTCCCTTTAAAACCACTAATGAGCGTTAATACACCTCTGATATTTTTTATTATGGAGATAGACCATTTTTCAGCGTTATTACCAATTAGAGAAACACAATGTAAGATGATTTTATTAAAAAAACAGATGCAAAGACACTCAAAACTGCACAAAAGGTGAACATAACAGCTGTAAAGAGACACACAATAACTAAGTGACCCAAATCAATCAAGTACAGCTAATTATCTGTCGCTTTGTGTTAAGATAAACTCTTATTGCGATGGTGGAGCTAAATATAGCCTGTTAGGAAAATAAAACCTTAAATGAATGGTATGTTATTAAAACCCCTGGTGAGAATAAGTCTTACCAAATGAGACACTAAAAGGAGACATAACAATAATACAAACGGTACAACACAGTTACACAGTGACACACATCACTGGTGCTGACAGTTCATTATCTGCCATCGCTTTGTTTACTTATTTTAATGCCACATGCAATGAGATTAATGTTCACCGTGATGTTAATATCCCTTTGTGTATTTAAGGAGGTCCCAAACCTTTTCATATCCGGATCAAAAGATAAGATTTGATCTAATTTGAAACGGGGTGTACTTTCATGTACTTATGAAAAGTTACCCTCCAGTTCATCTTGTTTTAATACATGTTGTCGTCTATATTTAAACTGCGCTGGCAGTCGAATACACTTCCTGACTCTCGCTTTGATTTGTTTATATATGAATGTATAAAAGAGTTTCAACTCTGTCTGCGTTTTATTGACTCCTCTTTGTTTTATTCTTTAATGTTGAGAGTTACAATCGGATCCATGACAAAAGCCTTAAACCCAGAAGGTGGAATAAACAAACTAATACCCAGAGGTGGGAAGTAGTGGAGTACAAATACTTCATTACTGTACTTAAGTACATGTGTCTGGTATCAATACTTTACTCCACTACGACGACTTTTTACTTTTACTTCTTACATGTTGAACACAAATACCTGTACTTTCTACTTCTTACATGTTGAACTCAAATACCTGTACTTTCTACTTCTCACATGTTGAACACAAATACCTGTACTTTCTACTTCTTACATGTTGAACTCAAATACCTGTACTTTCTACTTCTTACATGTTGAACTCAAATACCTGTACTTTCTACTTCTCTCATGTTGAACTCAAATACCTGTACTTTCTACTTCTCACATGTTGAACACAAATACCTGTACTTTCTACTTCTTACATGTTGAACACAAATACCTGTACTTTCTACTTCTTACATGTTGAACACAAATACCTGTACTTTCTACTTCTTACATGTTGAACTCAAATACCTGTACTTTCTACTTCTCACATGTTGAACTCAAATACCTGTACTTTCTACTTCTTACATGTTGAACCCAAATACCTGTACTTTCTACTTCTTACATGTTGAACTCAAATACCTGTACTTTCTACTTCTTACATGTTGAACTCAAATACCTGTACTTTCTACTTATTACATGTTGAACTCAAATACCTGTACTTTCTACTTCTCTCATGTTGAACTCAAATACCTGTACTTTCTACTTCTCACATGTTGAACTCAAATACCTGTACTTTCTACTTCTTACATGTTGAACCCAAATACCTGTACTTTCTACTTCTTACATGTTGAACTCAAATACCTGTACTTTCTACTTCTCACATGTTGAACTCAAATACCTGTACTTTCTACTTCTTACATGTTGAACTCAAATACCTGTACTTTCTACTTCTCTCATGTTGAACTCAAATACCTGTACTTTCTACTTCTCACATGTTGAACACAAATACCTGTACTTTCTACTTCTTACATGTTGAACACAAATACCTGTACTTTCTACTTCTTACATGTTGAACACAAATACCTGTACTTTCTACTTCTTACATGTTGAACTCAAATACCTGTACTTTCTACTTCTCACATGTTGAACTCAAATACCTGTACTTTCTACTTCTTACATGTTGAACCCAAATACCTGTACTTTCTACTTCTTACATGTTGAACTCAAATACCTGTACTTTCTACTTCTTACATGTTGAACTCAAATACCTGTACTTTCTACTTATTACATGTTGAACTCAAATACCTGTACTTTCTACTTCTTACATGTTGAACTCAAATACCTGTACTTTCTACTTCTCACATGTTGAACTCAAATACCTGTACTTTCTACTTCTTACATGTTGAACACAAATACCTGTACTTTCTACTTCTTACATGTTGAACTCAAATACCTGTACTTTCTACTTCTCACATGTTGAACTCAAATACCTGTACTTTCTACTTCTCACATGTTGAACTCAAATACCTGTACTTTCTACTTCTTACATGTTGAACACAAATACCTGTACTTTCTACTTCTCACATGTTGAACTCAAATACCTGTACTTTCTACTTCTCACATGTTGAACTCAAATACCTGTACTTTCTACTTCTTACATGTTGAACACAAATACCTGTACTTTCTACTTCTTACATGTTGAACACAAATACCTGTACTTTCTACTTCTTACATGTTGAACACAAATACCTGTACTTTCTACTTCTTACATGTTGAACACAAATACCTGTACTTTCTACTTCTTACATGTTGAACACAAATACCTGTACTTTCTACTTCTTACATGTTGAACACAAATACCTGAACTTTCTACTTGTTACATGTTGAACTCAAATACCTGTACTTTCTACTTCTTACATGTTGAACACAAATACCTGTACTTTCTACTTCTCACATGTTGAACTCAAATACCTGTACTTTCTACTTCTTACATGTTGAACACAAATACCTGTACTTTCTACTTCTTACATGTTGAACACAAATACCTGTACTTTCTACTTCTCACATGTTGAACACAAATACCTGTACTTTCTACTTCTCACATGTTGAACACAAATACCTGTACGTTCTACTTCTTACATGTTGAACTCAAATACCTGTACTTTCTACTTCTTACATGTTGAACCCAAATACCTGTAATTTCTACTTCTTACATGTTGAACACAAATACCTGTACTTTCTACTTCTTACATGTTGAACACAAATACCTGAACTTTCTACTTGTTACATGTTGAACTCAAATACCTGTACTTTCTACTTCTCACATGTTGAACACAAATACCTGTACTTTCTACTTCTCACATGTTGAACTCAAATACCTGTACTTTCTACTTCTTACATGTTGAACACAAATACCTGTACTTTCTACTTCTTACATGTTGAACACAAATACCTGTACTTTCTACTTCTCACATGTTGAACACAAATACCTGTACTTTCTACTTCTTACATGTTGAACACAAATACCTGTACTTTCTACTTCTTACATGTTGAACTCAAATACCTGTACTTTCTACTTCTTACATGTTGAACCCAAATACCTGTACTTTCTACTTCTTACATGTTGAACCCAAATACCTGTACTTTCTACTTCTTACATGTTGAACACAAATACCTGTACTTTCTACTTCTTACATGTTGAACCCAAATACCTGTACTTTCTACTTCTCACATGTTTAACTCAAATACCTGTACTTTCTACTTCTTACATGTTGAACACAAATACCTGTACTTTCTACTTCTCACATGTTGAACACAAATACCTGTACTTTCTACTTCTTACATGTTGAACACAAATACCTGTACTTTCTACTTCTTACATGTTGAACCCAAATACCTGTACTTTCTACTTCTCACATGTTGAACTCAAATACCTGTACTTTCTACTTCTTACATGTTGAACTCAAATACCTGTACTTTCTACTTCTCTCATGTTGAACACAAATACCTGTACTTTCTACTTCTCACATGTTGAACCCAAATACCTGTACTTTCTACTTCTCACATGTTGAACTCAAATACCTGTACTTTCTACTTCTCTCATGTTGAACACAACTACCTGTACTTTCTAATTCTTATATGTTGAACCCAAATACCTGTACTTTCTACTTCTCACATGTTGAACTCAAATACCAGTACTTTCTACTTCTTACATGTTGAACACAAATACCTGTACTTTCTACTTCTCACATGTTGAACTCAAATACCTGTACTTTCTACTTCTCTCATGTTGAACTCAAATACCTGTACTTTCTACTTATTACATGTTGAACTCAAATACCTGTACTTTCTACTTCTTACATGTTGAACTCAAATACCTGTACTTTCTACTTCTTACATGTTGAACTCAAATACCTGTACTTTCTACTTCTCACATGTTGAACTCAAATACCTGTACTTTCTACTTCTCACATGTTGAACTCAAATACCTGTACTTTCTACTTCTTACATGTTGAACTCAAATACCTGTACTTTCTACTTCTTACATGTTGAACTCAAATACCTGTACTTTCTACTTCTTACATGTTGAACTCAAATACCTGTACTTTCTACTTCTTACATGTTGAACTCAAATACCTGTACTTTCTACTTCTCACATGTTGAACTCAAATACCTGTACTTTCTACTTCTCACATGTTGAACTCAAATACCTGTACTTTCTACTTCTCACATGTTGAATACAAATACCTGTACTTTCTACTTCTCACATGTTGAACTCAAATACCTGTACTTTCTACTTCTCACATGTTGAACCCAAATACCTGTACTTTCTACTTCTCACATGTTGAACCCAAATACCTGTACTTTCTACTTCTTACATGTTGAACTCAAATACCTGTACTTACTACTTCTCACATGTTGAACACAAATACCTGTACTTTCTACTTCTTACATGTTGAACTCAAATACCTGTACTTTCTACTTCTTACATGTTGAACTCAAATACCTGTACTTTCTACTTCTTACATGTTGAACTCAAATACCTGTACTTTCTACTTCTACATGTTGAACTCAAATACCTGTACTTTCTACTTCTCTCATTTCCCAAACAGCTGGTTCCTTTAGTCTGAATGTGTGTTGGTGCGTGATCATTATTCTTTAGAGTCACTGCCTATTGGTTGGAACACGATCCGTGTATCCATCACTTCCTGGTCTTCTCTAAAGAAGAGGGACCAATGGAAACGTTGTCATGTTGCCGTTGGTCACCATGGAAACATTCATTAGCTAACAATGACATTATTGTTCTATTGATATAAAGGGAGGTCAGGTAGTCTTTAAAACAGCTGCTAGTTATG
Organism: Champsocephalus esox; assembly: GCA_036324585.1. NCBI lineage: Eukaryota > Metazoa > Chordata > Actinopteri > Perciformes > Channichthyidae > Champsocephalus > Champsocephalus esox. Next base: position 10,663,912 of record CM070496.1, on the reverse strand, counting down.
GGTACTTTTTACTGAAGCACACTTCAAAGCCTCTTTACTTTGACTTGAGTAAAGAAGTTTAGTCAATACTTCTACTTTTACACAATGTCTTCTTATCTAATGCTTTGTTCTCTCTCTTACAGACACCATCATCAGTATAGGAGAGAAGAGTAAGTAGTGCTGTTCATTTTTAAAATAATGTTTATATAACACTGAATGGAGTTCTACAGAACGGAGTGGGTTGCTCTCGTTTCTGTGTCTGGCAGGTGAAATATGTTCTGTACACTTCGCTAAAAACAGAAGGGCTGGCACAGGAAGCGTCTCTCAGCTCATGAATTTAATATGTAGACGTACAGCGGCTCCACAAATCCAAAGTGACAGCAGCAGCCCTTACGTTCACGTTTTAATGCCAATGTGTTTTAATGGTACTGCACACTAAAAGATTTATTTTTACATTTAAAGCTTCTGTTCAGGTTTTCTTAGGAAGCTGCTCTCATATGTTATCCTGTCATCGGGCTAAAGTAGAAAACCCTCGACCAAATGCTATTTTCTTTTAAAGAGTGATTAATTGACCAAGTTAGTCTTTTTGTATGAATTTAACCCGCTAGTAAATAAAAACGGCAACACTTTATATTAAGGTACACAAATTCACCATCAACTAGTTGTTAATTAACATGCATATTAGCAGCATATTGGCTCTTTATTAGTCATTATAAACACGTATTAATGCCTTATTCTACAAGACCATATTCTACAAGTAATAAGCCATTAGTTGAGAGTTTTTCCTCATCGCCGTTATGATTTCCTTTTAGACATTAACACGTCCGACATTCCAATCAATGCGTACACGGATTCCATCCATCCATCTTCTCCCGCTTATCCGTGGTCGGGTCTCGGGGTATCAGTTCCAGCAGAGAGCCCCAAACGTTCCTTCCCCTCATCAACCAGCTCTGACTGGGGGGTCCCAAGGCGCTCCCAGGCCAGCGAAGAGATATAATCCCTCCACCTGGTCCTAGGTCTACCCCTTGGTCTCCTCCCAGCTGGACGTGCCTGGAACCTCCCTAGGGAGGCGCCCAGGTGGCATCCTAACTAGGTGCCCGAACCACCTCAACTGGCTCCTTTCGACGCGAAGGAGGAGCGGCTCAACTCCGAGTCCCTCCCTGATGACCGAACTTCTCACCTTATCCCTAAGGGAGACGCCAGACACCCTTCGGAGGAAACCCATCTCGACCGCTTGTATCCGCGATCTGGTTCTTTCGGTCACGACCCATCCTTCAGGACCGTAGGTGAGGGGAGGAACGAACACGGCCCGGTAGACAGAGAGCTTTGCCTTCTGGCTCAGCTCCCTTTTCGTCACAACGGTGCGGTAAAGCGACTGCAGTACACGGATTTATTCCCTTTATTTACTCACGACCGGCCCAGTCTGTCCGCTCCGGTGTGTCCCTCTTTTCCGGGGATCCAAACGGTGTAGTGGCATCAAGCTTTCCTCTTGCCACTATAGAGCGGGGTTGACGACACGCAATCCAAAACAATAAGCAGCCGAAGGTTTTCAGTCAATTTTTTTTTCATTTATTAACAAAAAAGTATTGACTTAAATAGTCTCAAAATAACAAATCTTTCAACAGTATTTCGGCAATATGCTTTCCTATATAAACCAAACTATACTTTGTGTGCAGTCCAATTTGCAACACCAATCTCTGTCTGCCATTTGCGGTCGAAAAGCTGTCCCGCCCCCCGTCTCATCGGGTCTCCGAGCACGCCGGCTGTCCTCAATCACCTCACTTAAATACACACCGGAAGGTACAAGGAAACGGATCATATTTACGATGTAAAATTAACCATCATTTCATCAAAACATATTCATCACCATGGCGATATAAATCATTTTCAAATTATGAATCGAAATAATAACTTTGTGGCTCTAACACCTCTAATTAGTGCTTATTTGTTGACTCTAATATGTTAATGACCAACTAGTCGACGGTGAATAAGTGTGCCTTAATAGAAAGTGTTACCGTAAAACAAAACGTTATTATGGTTGTCTAAATGTAATATAAGACGCTGGAAGTTAAAACAGGTGTGCCGCTTTGTTTTAAAATGAATTCCACGGAGCTTTAATGAATATAACTCACCGGTAAATACATATATTTGTTATATAAATGCTATATCAATACCTCCCTTTGTGTGCCTCTAGAAGGGCTGACGGTTAAAGGCTACACTCGAACACATTTGGATAAAGCAGAATATTTAGTGAGATAAAAGCGTGTTGTGAATTATTTTAATGATAACATCTATTCTGCTAATAGGGGCAGCTTCGTCTATATCTGAAATAGTGCAACAGACCTGCAAATAAAGCTACACAGCATTCACATGTTGAGTCAGAATTTGAACGTTATAAACGAAGCTTGAAATTGTCCCGTGTGACTCTATCGTGTTGGTGCTGACGTGTGGCTGCATGTTTCCCTGCAGTCGTCTACATGATCTTCTTCCACCTCTTCTTCATCATGTTCGTATGGTCGTACTGGAAGACCATCTTCATCCAGCCTGCGAACCCCTCCAAAGAGGTATGCAAGCCCTGAGTATCCACAACCAGCCTCTTTAATATGTAAATGTTCTGCTTTTCTTAATTAAATATCTTTATTTGTATCTGAACATCCTCGGTTTTTAAAGCCGTGTTGACTGATTGTCTAAAATGTTATCTCAGGCTGTTTTGATGATCGGGCTATTGCAATGGCCGCCCTAATGTGAACTACAGTGTAAATACGGTGCGATATCGGTCAACATCCCATCCTAAAGGCAGTTTGTCCACAGAATGATCCCTGATTTGCAGCTTTACCATGCTCACTTTAAAATCTGCTTTTCAATTTTTTCTTATGACTGCAGTTCTGTTTGCCCAAAGTGGAGAAGGAGCGATACGAGAAGGAGGAGAGGCCGGAGAATCAGCAGGAGATTCTATGGAGAGCTGCCACTAGTCTGCCTCTGTACACCCGCACAGGAGTTGGAGGTGTGTGTGTGTGTGTGTCTGCTGTACGTGTTGACTCAAATACTGTACTTTCTACTTCTCACATGTTGAACTCAAATACCTGTACTTTCTACTTCTCGCATGTTGAACACAAATACCTGTACTTTCTACTTCTCACATGTTGAACTCAAATACCTGTACTTTCTACTTCTCACATGTTGAACTCAAATACCTGTACTTTCTACTTCTCACATGTTGAACTCAAATACCTGTACTTTCTACTTCTCGCATGTTGAACACAAATACCTGTACTTTCTACTTCTCGCATGTTGAACTCAAATACCTGTACTTTCTACTTCTTACATGTTGAACTCAAATACCTGTACTTTCTACTTCTCACATGTTGAACACAAATACCTGTACTTTCTACTTCTCTCATGTTGAACACAAATACCTGTACTTTCTACTTCTCTCATGTTGAACACAAATACCTGTACTTTCTACTTCTTCATGTTGAACTCAAATACCTGTACTTTCTACTTCTCGCATGTTGAACTCAAATACCTGTACTTTCTACTTCTCACATGTTGAACTCAAATACCTGTACTTTCTACTTCTTACATGTTGAACTCAAATACCTGTACTTTCTACTTCTTACATGTTGAACTCAAATACCTGTACTTTCTACTTCTCACATGTTGAACCCAAATACCTGTACTTTCTACTTCTTACATGTTGAACTCAAATACCTGTACTTTCTACTTCTCTACATGTTGAACTCAAATACCTGTACTTTCTACTTCTCACATGTTGAACTCAAATACCTGTACTTTCTACTTCTCACATGTTGAACTCAAATACCTGTACTTTCTACTTCTCACATGTTGAACCCAAATACCTGTACTTTCTACTTCTCACATGTTGAACTCAAATACCTGTACTTTCTACTTCTCACATGTTGAACCCAAATACCTGTACTTTCTACTTCTCACATGTTGAACTCAAATACCTGTACTTTCTACTTCTCACATGTTGAACACAAATACCTGTACTTTCTACTTCTCACATGTTGAACTCAAATACCTGTACTTTCTACTTCTCTCATGTTGAACTCAAATACCTGTACTTTCTACTTCTCACATGTTGAACTCAAATACCTGTACTTTCTACTTCTCACATGTTGAACTCAAATACCTGTACTTTCTACTTGAGTAAAGGATGTGTGTACTTTTGGTGCCAGTGTATGTTAATGAGTTTTCCCTTAACGACATCCTGTTGTTGCAGCAATCCGTTACTGCGACCGCTGTCAAGTCATCAAACCTGACCGATGCCACCACTGCTCCGCCTGCGACATGTAAGAAACCTAATCATCTAACTTGAAGACAAGATATGTGTTCATTCCGATCGGCTCTCACCCCTTCATGGTCGATATGTCTTCTCTTGCTGTGTGGCAGGTGTGTGCTGAAGATGGACCACCATTGCCCCTGGTAAGCGAGCTGCTGTCTCACAGGATGGTTCAAACCTTTCACCGAACGTATTTAAAAAGTCTGAAGTGTAATCATTCGAGGACCACGAAGCCTCTTTCAATGAAGTCCATCTCGATGAGACCTCTCCTCGCAGGAAGTGATGTCATAAGACCTCTCCTCGCAGGAAGTGATGTCACACCTGACCTGCGTGTTTCTCTGCAGGGTGAACAACTGCGTCGGATTCTCCAACTACAAGTTTTTCATCCTCTTCCTGGCGTACTCGCTGCTGTACTGTTTGTTCATCGCCGCCACCGTGCTGCAGTATTTCATAAAGTTCTGGACAGTGAGTCGTGTGTGTGTGTGTGTGTGTGTTGCATGTTCAGCTGCATGACAAAAAGAGATGTCGCGGTTCAAACCTGCTCTCTCACCCCTGACCTCTAATGTTTCCTCTCTGACCTCTAATGTTTCCTCTCTGACCTCTAATGTTTCCTCTCTGACCCTGACCTCTAATGTTTCCTCTCTGACCCTGACCTCTAATGTTTCCTCTCTGACCCTGACCTCTAATGTTTCCTCTCTGACCCTGACCTCTAATGTTTCCTCCCTGACCCTGACCTCTAATGTTCCCTCTCTGACCCTGACCTCTAATGTTCCCTCTCTGACCCTGACCTCTAATGTTTCCTCCCTGACCCTGACCTCTAATGTTCCCTCTCTGACCCTGACCTCTAATGTTCCCTCTCTGACCCTGACCTCTAATGTTTCCTCTCTGACCCTGACCTCTAATGTTCCCTCTCTGACCCTGACCTCTAATGTTCCCTCTCTGACCCTGACCTCTAATGTTCCCTCTCTGACCCTGACCTCTA
>CM070496.1:10578645-10656145 GCA_036324585.1 Champsocephalus esox | reverse complement strand
AGTCCCTCATTTATTATTCAGATGGATCAGCTGATTATACTAATAATAAAGTCAACATAGTTTTTAGAATATTAAATTATAGTGTATTTTTTCAAAAAAGCAGTTCCTGGTATACGATCAAAACTGGTATCTAAAGGGTTACATTTTTATCGTAATTAATTAAATTATTATGTCAATTAAACACTTCATGAAAAATTTGAGGACATTTTTTTGAAAAAAATGGATCCGTCATCATTTTATTGCAGTTCAAATACAAATATTTTATGTTAACATTCTCAATGTTACTTTTTTAACAGGGCATTAAGTGCAAATTGAAATTGTTTACAAAATATGAAAATATATTGAAAGATTATACAGATAATACAAAATAGGACCAATGTTGTCAACGACTCCACTCTCCCCCATCCCATAGAAGTTTCCAAAGATTTTCATAATCATGCTTTTTGGTCTCAATTTTTCTGGCTCTTGCTTTCGGATTGCAAGCTAAGCAATGGCTTTGAAGCCAAGTCTTGACATATACCTCTGGTCTGTCTTGTTCACTTGATGAAAAGCAAGGCTGACGTGCTTTTTACCTCTAGGGAGCTTCTAGTTGTGGTTAAAATGTTCATCTGACTAAACCCACGTTCACACTCAGCTGTGGAGATGACCAGAGCGGTCACTGCTCAAAGGAGGGGCTTCAGCTCTTCTGGTGCTGGTGGTATCATTTCATCAACAGTTTTGAGTCTTACCAGCTAGCTAGCACGAGAGAAAAACGTAGCTAAACTCCAAACTAAGTTGTTATTGCTGCTTATGTCCATATATTCCACCTTTGGTGACTAAAGTAGTGACTAAGATTACTGACTCTTGACTTACCTGAAATGTTATTTTTAGTATTTTTAAATATGAAGTCCCTCAGATCGCGTTGTCCTCCTGGTCGCTTGGCCATTGTGATGACCGTTACCTGCGCTTCTGGCATCGATCAAACAGGCGCATCACGGCGCTCTGGCGCCCTCTAGGGCACTCGCATAGTATAGCGTCAGTGACTTGGTAAAAATGTCATTGCGTGTGTGCGTGCTCACTCGCCCACAGTATTTTACTCAAAATGCGCAAAATTAATGTTGAAATAGCAGTAATAGTCATACCAGTGCCACGTTCATTGATAAAATGACATAAGGGATGGAAAGGGGGAATGGCAGTTTTAGAAGGGGGATGATTTTGACCGTTTTTCTTTCAGGGGGGGTGCCATCCCCCCTCATCCCCCCTCAACTCGAGTACTGCTCATAAGTATGTTTACTTAAAAGAGATGTTTATTTAGAATAAATGTCCTATCTGATGCAATTAAAATGTTTAAAATGTTAGATTCTGACCAAAATGTTAGGTAAAGTGACTTCAGCATGTTTTATGTCCACTTTATAATATTTGTAATAGCAATCATGCTGGCCAGGATAACACAATAGCAGATGTTTTATGCCATGAAGGGAGTCTTGTCCAATAGAATATCTTGTTACCTTTGCTGCAGTTTTGTATCTGCTGACTGTTTCCTCTCTGAACTCAGTCAGGGAGACGGCCTGACGTTCCCCACCCGGCTGGTCAGCGCTGACGTGGAGCAGCAGGCCACCGTCACCCTGCAGCAGGAGCCCAGCAAGAGGTGCGATATTAGAAATACAATTCACCACGAGGCACTGCAAAGCAGTGATAGTAATAATAATATAACGGGCAATTACGTACTGGTTTTTTTGCAGTACTAAATACTAACCGTCTGTGTCCTGTAGTTATTGAATTGCTCTTTGTGCTGCACTGTTAGTGTACAGTTGTATTGTTATTGTGCTGCCGTGTTTATTGTATTTTTGTAACTCTGATGAATAAAGTCTTATCTTAATAATACATTACATTTTTATAGCGCTTTTCCTGGTGCTCAAAGACACTTTACATAAAAACAGAAGCAGTACAAAGTGATGCTTTAGGTTGTGCATGCATGTTTTTATGATTGTGTGTGTGTGTGTGTGTGTGTGTGTGTGTGTGTGTGTGTGTGTGTGTGTGTGTGTGTGTGTGTGTGTGTGTGTGTTGGCAGTGCTGCTGAAGTCCCTGAGAGTCCTGTGAGCGAGTCTCAGAACCGCCTCCTGAGCAGCGAGCAGAACGCCAACAACGTGGCAGAGCATCAGGACAACGACACACACACACCAGGTGAGCTCCTGGGACCTTTAATAACTCAGACTTTCAGGGTACATGTTACCCTTCAACCTATTGCCCCATGTCTTCTGTCTAAATGACTAATGAGATTGCCCCAGTAGTGAGCTTTGCAGACGCTTAACAAAATGCAGCATAATCCTTCAGGCGCTGCAGTGAACGTCCATTTCACGTTTTGTTTTTGCCGCTACGGAGAAATTAAATGTTTTTATGTACCTTTAGCCTGATCCGCCCTTTCTTTTATCGGGTCATGTTGCCGGAAGACACAAGTGGAAATGTGACGACAAGTTTGTTGTTTTGAAGTTACGAAAGTGTCTTTTTGAGGATCTACAATATCAGGACGAGACATGTAGCTGATTTTGACACGATGGATGAGGTTTAACCCTCTCACAAAATGTCAGTTTTTACTCGACACAATAACAGAGCGGATCAAAAAGGTAGCAAACATTATTTATTGAACATTAATAATGCAGAACGGCCTGTTCAGTGGCTTTTGTCTGCAGCTCTCTCGCTCAATACTGAACCGAGTCTCAAAATGGTTGTCCCCATGAGACAGAAAGACATTGGAAAATATGATTTGGGTTTTTCTTTTTAACATGTGTTCCGTTTGTCTCCTCAGCTGAAAGTGAAACCATCACAATCTCCATCGAGAGCGAGTCCTAACGAGGTGAGAAGCACTTCTTCAGGCTGTAGATTCGGTACAAATCGGACTTTCGTCCCTCATCCTCTGCGTCTTGTTTCCACAGGAGAACATCCTCACTCATCCTAATTCAATGCCTTAAGCAACGCAACAGTTCAGTTTGTCAACATGGCAACGGTCTCCCAGAGCAACCGCATCCACACACCATACAGTAACCATGGAGATGCATCATTTTCACCCTACTGTGAAGCATCTATTCTACGGCATTGGCATGCTAATCTCACACCTACCTACCCCCGGAGGACAGGATTGTTCCCCCTCTCTCTCTCACACACACACACACACACACACACATTCAGCTATATACATATACCCTTGTGTTATTTACTCATTTTGTGTTGAGCAGTAATTGATGAGAAGGAAAGAATATGAGCTTCTTTTTAAAAAACTTTTTTGTGCCAAAAGCTTGATTTCGTCGGCACAAAGCTGCGGACGAGCGGACGAGCGGACGAGCGGACGAGCGGACGAGCGGAGGGACAGCTGGAGTGTTTTGAACATGTTTCGAGTTTTTTTAGAAAAGGCAGTACATCCCACGGAGATGGATCCGTTGACCTGTGTGACAGATTTGCTTTGCCTTTGTATATATTTTAAACTCTTAATGTTGGATTTATGGTCTGCAACTTTCCTGAGATGGAGGTTTCACGCCTCAGACCGAGCGATTTGGAAATGAGAGCGCTGGCGCATTTGCACTTTGTAGATTATCTAACAACGCCGTGCTGCTTCCTTTTTGTTTTTTTAAAACCATGTCCAAAAAGCATCCCAGGTATTACGGATGTTGGATGTTCTTGTGATTTATTGTTTCTGTATAACAGTCTTCTTTTTTTAAAATTCTTAAATAATCAGCTTAAAGGTGGGGTCGGTACTTTTGGAGAAACCGGCTCGAGTGCGCTAGAATTTGAAAATACACAGCCGGAACAAATCTGCCACTTCCTCACAGAGCCCCTCCTCCAACACACACGAACGCACACATGACCAATGAGGCACGAGATCAGCGTGTGCCCCGATTGAAGGCTGACAGGCAGGGAGGCCATCCAGTTACTTTAGCCGGCTCAGATGATTGGTCGAGCTTTTTACAGAACAACGGCTTCAACTGATGATATTCTTTTATGGATTTTTTGTCAACGCGCTTCAGATATTCATTGCTATCGGGATGTTCAGAGCATTCTATGGAATATAACAAAGTGTATCTCGAGCCGGTTTCTCAAACGTACCTACCCCACCTTTAAAGTGTGTTTGCAAAAAGGAATACTTCCCGTCTTACATTTATCATTTGTGTATCAACATCGCACACAAGTTACCACAGGGAAACGGGGAAACGGGGAAACGGACACATTGCACAGCAGCAACACTACTTCAAATAACCGTTTATGAACTCCAACACAGTTTAACGTCTAATTCATCCAGTCATATCCTCAATACTTACTAAACACATTTGGAACACTTTAGAGCAGGGGTGTCAAACTCAAGGCCCGGGGGCCAAATCCGGCCCGCGACTTCATTTTATGTGGCCCCACAAGAGCTTGCATAGAATATGATTTTATTATACAGTTACATGCTACTTTACAGAGGCACATTGCCCATGAACTACATGTCCCACAATGCATCTGGAATTTGACTTTTCTCAGAATTTGACTTTTCTTTTTTTCAAAATGTCACTTTTATTTTTTGATTTTGACTTTTTTTCCAGAATGTTCTTTTCTTTTTAAATCATTTTGTGACATTCTCACTGAAGAGACTTGCAATGATTTGCCCCAGACTTCTGCTTTCAGACGTAGTTAATTATGAAGGTATTACCCTATCCGATAATAATCCAATGCAGAGGCAATAATGTAATATAATACATTATTTTAAATATGTTAAATATTTATATATGTATTTTTATATAGTCTTAAAGTTACAACCGGCCCTTTGAGTGCAACCATAATGTGAATGTGGCCCGCGATGAAATTGAGTTTGACCCCCCTGCTTTAGACGAATAGCATGCCAGTTTTAGTGAAAATGCATGTTATCTTTCCAATTCATCAAGAGTTTATCTTGTATTTAATGTAACTTAGGGTGAGTTATTGATCCACAAATGGTCACTTTGGGGTGGGGTATTCCTTTAAAACGTGCTGCTTGCCTGGGAGATGCATTTGAAAGCGGCTACCCGTTGTTTTAGAGTCATATGTTATATATCTAATTATCTATATATATCTCATGCCGATCAGTGATTCTGCAGCCTGTCTTCAGCCTTTAGACTCCAACACTCTTTGCCAAATAAGGGCTGCCCTGACCTCTGAACCTGAAGTGTTTACAACATCGCTCTAGCTATATCACAACCTCACCGGCCAATGTCATCACAACCAAATTGTATTTATCAGTAGTTGCAGTACATTTTATACAAAGTGTGTGTCCCCCTCCTGCCTGCAGTGGGTCATGATTGCAGTATCAGTGCTGACCAGCAGGTGGCGACACAACATCTGAGCTCAGTTCACTTTCAATTTATCCAGAATTAGATATTTAATGCGGTTAATATGCATTCATTTCCTGTCATAACTCATCCAGATCTAAACTGACCCCCACATGTGATCTGATGTGAAAAAGGCGCCGACTAAATCTTCTTCTCACCTTGCATTGTGAGTGAGAAAACATCTGGTGTCAGTGTTGAACATCTGGAGTGGGACTGAGGGTCTAAAAAACATCTGTACATTTCATGCACATGTGAATATCCGCTGAAGAGTGTCAGTTTAACCAAATAACAAGTGTTCAGGATTGAGTTGCGTCGAAGGAATATTGTTATTATTATTTATATGCAACTTTGTAATGCCCATTAGAGGGAGCAGCAGATTCCTGATGTCCATCTGATCACAGCTGGTGATGTTTACAGCTGTTTCTATCGTGTAGAGTGACTTATGGTGTTGTGCGGTGTGTGTCTTGTGCTGAATGTACCACAGGTGGACAGTTTAATTGAATATTGGAGCGTTAAAAACAGCCTTCTACACTTTGTTTACCTTTTTAATGCTGAAAATGAAAATCACGTTTGACCTGTGAGTGTATTTATAATGACTCTTCACACATTGGTTATCGGAGGACATGTGTAAGGCTGCCACTAACGAGTATTTTAATTATCAATGCTGATTATTATTTTTTATTTATCGCTGACATTTATGAGAATAGTGAAAAATGTCTATCCCGGTTTCTAAAAAATGCAAGGTGATGTCTTGTTGTGTTGGTCCAAAACCCAAAGATATTAACTTCGATATGATTTAAATTAGAAAAGCAGCAAATCGCTAATTTGATCGGCTGAAAAATTGCGTTTTCTGCCACTTTTTGCATGAAAAAATAACCATGAAATGGATTGTTTACGTTCCTACTAATCCTTGCGGTTGTGGACTTTGTGTTACGCTCCTTGTGGTTAAGCATCAGAATCACACTGTGATGTCATTTCAAGTGAGATACCGGTTCAACTAAAGGTGAATCTTTTCTAAAGTTAAAAGTGTAACGGCTTCCGGTGCCCGATTCCCATTCCCGTCTTGCTGTTTGACAAATGGCCTCTCTTCTCTGGGCTGTTTGGCCTCGAGACTAAAGTGTGCGTGTGTGTGTGTGTTTTGTAATGCTAAATTGAGTGTTTTTTTGTAATATTGTCGTCTTGGAAGATATGCTTCTGTGCAGAGATTTTTACATGTCTGTGTACGATAACGCCTGACTGATGCTCGACTGCATGGCGTCTAACGTGCGTGTTTCACCACGGGGAGTTAAAACGATTAGGAGGTTTTTCAATTATTACTCATGTTTGAATTGGCTTTACTCTGTTCTATATCGACTTTATAAATGAAGCCATAAAACAGCTGTGAAAACAGAAGAAGGATCTGATGTTTGTCAGACTGTAAACTCTTTGCATCTGTATTCACTTCGCAGATGTGGCCGTCGCTTACTGCTACACTTTGATTTTACTTTTTGTTACAACCTATTTTACAACGTGTGTGTATATATATTGATAATGTAAGAAAAAGACTACATATATTTTTCTTGTCTGATTAATTTTTCTGTTAATATTTTGTGAATGATGCCTCTACAAAAAATGTACGTGGAAATAACAATAAATGTTTTTTTAAACCCTCGATAATTTTGATGTCGTCTTCGTTTCTTCACACTGTGTAAAGGTATCAGAACATGCTTTTAAATAAACGTAATCCCTTGAGATAAAATGACTTAGTGCATGTTTTACAAAGACTGAGCTGTGGTGAGTTTTGTGTGCTCGGAGAATGCAGTGCTTTGGATAAGTACACATTATTCTGTTGCTTCCTTGATAAGCTCTGACACACAGGCCCTTCACCTCTGCTGCTCCTCCTCTCAGATCCCTCAACCTTCACATATGTTTCCTAAACAAAATGACGTGACGTGACGTGCTGTTTGTAACTCACAATTTAGGAATATTGCAACAGATTAAACCCTCCGTGAATCACATCTGTTCTGCACACTTTCCCAGGAAGAGCCGGAGACTTCGCCTGCAATGTATGATGCATAACACCTCCCTTAAACATGTATTAACACATTGTTGTACTGTTTTATCTTTCAGTTCTGACCCGTGTGTTTATAGAGTGCACGTCCACAAGGTAATGACCTCGGTGTCGCTTTCTGATGAGAGCATGCACACACACTCAAACACACACAGCGGCAGCCCTCTACTTGCTACAAATTTAAATATGAAAAGGTTAAACTACGCACACACACTCATCTCGGCTCGCGCAGCACGCTCACAGGCATAGATTGCGCAATAATGTATTGCGCACCTTGGAGGTGCAGCGCAGGCATATTGTCATGTCATGTCAAGAGATGCGTAGTTCTTTTGGAAAACATGTTTTTCTTTTGATCTATTTACCTCGTTAACGTAGATAATACTCATTAAAATAATGGTTGATAATGTATTAGCGACCCCCACAGAGGTATGATTTCACTGCGTCCGTGGGAGCTCAGACCCCTCCTTGAGCTCAGCTCCCATTGGCTCCCACATAACTCGAACCCGGAGAGGAAACAGCGACATGTGAAAAACCAAACAACGCTGACCTCTGCAAGGCCGGCGCAGCTTCAGTTCCTCTAAAGACCTTCGGATGGTTCATCCATTAAACAGAACTTCAACAGATGATGTGATCAGGGGATTGTGTCTGACGTCGAAGCTGCTTTTAAACAAATGGCTAACAGCTGCATGTTTCCCAGATCACCGACGGTGTGCTCAGTTCATCACAATCGATGTCTTTATGTGATAAAGACATAAAAAAGTGAAATAAAAAATGTTGGCGAAGCCACAGATAATTTCATTTGGAAGTGAAGAAAAAGAATACAAATAGTTCAAAAATGACTACAAAAAGAGAGGACAAAGTACCTGAGACAAGAACATATACAAAAACACCAAAACAATTGTTACGAGACACAAAAAACTACAAGCTCAAATCCAAACACAATGTAGTAATAACATGTAAGGATGGCACTTCTCTGCATAAAGTTGATAGCTTTAAATATATTGGTGTATGGAGACTCTGAACTTTCATTTAAACAACATAGAAATCATGAAATACAAAAAGTCAATGAAGGAAACGGTGTCGACACCGCTCCAAACCCAATACAAACTGATATTTGCTGGGTCCAGGCTCAAGGGCGTATGGCACTCTCAACTCTTTCCAGGACATGCCGGGGCCCATGACTTTACTGAACTGCTGTCTATAGTGTGTATTGCCTTTGACCGTCTAGTCATTGTTGGTGATTTTAACATCCATGTTGACAACCCCCAGGACAGAGGGGCTAAAGAACTGTTTTGTGTTCTTGATAGCTATGGACTGACTCAGCATGTGACGGAGCCCACGCACAATAAGGGGCACACTCTGGACTCAATTATCTCAAAGGGTCTGAATATCTCTCAGGTTGTGGTGACTGATGTTGCGCTCTCTGATCATTCCTGTGTTCTTTGAGAGCTCTATTTCTGTTCACAAAGAGGTAACCACAAAGCGATATTCAACTGAAAATACTAGGGAAATGTTTACTCCACACTGCTAACATCTCATTAAATAAGCTAGTAGATCATTTTAATTCAAAAATAAAAAATATTATAGATGCCATTGCTCCAATTAAGGTAAAGGAAGTGACTGGGAAGAAAATATCTCCATGGAGAAAGGCCATGACCGTTAAAACAGAAAAAAGAGAATGTCGAAAAGCTGAACGCAGGTGGCGAAAAACAAATCTCCAGGTTCACTTTGAAATCTAGAAAGAGAGACTTGGCCTTTATAATTTGGAATTGAAAAACGCACGACAGTCTTTCTTCTCTGACATAATTACCAAAAACAAAAACCACGCACGTGCCTTGTTTGCTACCGTCGACAGACTGACTAACCCCCCAGTGTCAGTACCTCTGAATTTCTATCCACCAGGGCGTGCAATGATTTTGCCTCCTGACAAGCAGTCAGTGCCTCTGCATCAGGAACAGCAAATGTTTTGTCTCTGTGTCCACCTAAAATCAATTCAGACATCATGACACAATTCCATCAGATTAATGATAAAAACCTAGAGGACATTATTCAACTTCTGAAGTCCTCCTCCTGCTGCCTTGATATTATTCCAACAGGATTTTTCAAACATGTTTTGCCTTGCATGGCCTCAGATCTACTTCATATAGTAAACAAATCTCTTCACTCAGGTGTTTTTCCACAGGCCCTGAAAACTGCAGTCATTAAACCGCTCTTAAAAAAGAATAATCTAGATGCTTCAGTAATGAACGATTACAGGCTCATATCAAACCTCCCATTTCTAGGTAAGATCATTGAAAAAGTTGTTTTTCAACAGTTGAGTAATTTCTTGCATTTAAATGGTTGTTTCGATGTGCTTTCGCCCAAACCACAGCACTGAGACTGCTCTTGTAAAGGTCTTCAATGACATCCACTTAAACACAGACAGTGGCAGAACTTCAGTGTTAGTATTATTAGATCTCAGTGCTGCGTTTGACACTGTTGACCACAGCATATTACTAGACCGACTGGAAAACTGGGTGGGACTTTCGGAAACAGTTCTAAATTGGTTTGAATCGTACTTAAAGGATAGAAACAACTTTGTTTCTATAGGTAAATACACATCTGAGTTGACAAATATGACATGTGGGGTTCCTCAAGGCTCCATCTTGGGGCCTCTTCTCTTTAACATCTACATGCTACCACTGGCTCAGATAATGAAAAACAACAACATAAGTTACCATAGCTATGCGGATGACACACACATTTACGTAACAATTTCACCAGGAGACTATGCTCCAATTCAAACACTGAGTAAGTGCATTGAACCAATCAATGACTGGATGCGTCAGAACTTTCTCCAATTAAACAAAGATAAAACTGAGGTAATGGTTTTTGGAGCCAAGGCAGAACGTTTAAAAGTTAGCGCTGAGCTTCAGTCTGCAATGTTCAAACCAACAGATAGAGCCAGAAATCTAGGTGTAGTCATGGACTCTGATCTGAGTTTCAACTGTCACATTAAAACAGTTACTAAATCAGCCTACTATCACCTAAAGAACATATCTAGGATTAAAGACTAATGTCACAGCAGGATCTGGAGACACGTGTCCATGCCTTTATCTTCAGTAGACTGGACTACTGTAATGGTGTCTTCACAGGTCTCACTAAAACATCTATTAGGAAGCTGCAGCTGATTCAGAACGCCGCTGCTCGAGTCCTCACTAACACTAAGAAAGTGGATCACATCCCTCCTGTTCTGAAGTCTTCACACTGGCTTCCTGTGTGTCAAAGAATAGATTTCTAAATGCTGCTGCTGGTTTATAAAGCACTGAATGGTTTAGGCCCAGAATACATTTCTGACCTCCTGCTAAATTATGAACCATCCATATCTCTCAGGTCTTCAGGGACTGGTCAGCTTCCTGTCCCCAGAGTCAGATCTCTCAGGTCTTCAGGGACTGGTCAGCTTCCTGTCCCCAGAGACAGATCTCTCAGGTCTTCAGGGACTGGTCAGCTTTCTGTCCCCAGAGACAGATCTCTCAGGTCTTCAGGGACTGGTCAGCTTTCTGTCCCCAGAGTCAGAACTAAACATGGAGAAGCAGCGTTCAGTTATTATGCTCCAAACATCTGGAACCAACTCCCAGAAACCTGCAGGTCCGCTGCAACTCTGACTACTTTCAAATCCAGACTGAAGACTTTTCTTTTTGTCGCTGCTTCTAATTGAACTATTCACATCTTAGACTGCACTTTAACTTTTATCTTTTAATGTTTATTTTATTAGCTTTTCTTTTTAATGACTGATTTTAAATGCCATTTTCTTAATGTCTCTCATTTTTTGTAAAGCACTTTGAATTGCCTTGTGTTGAAAAGTGCAATATAAATAAACTTGCCTTGCCTTGCTCTCGCAATTGTTTTACGCTCAGTGTCCGAAAGAGAATTGCTTCTCAACTTATTCTTCCGATTAAGGACTATTGTGATGTTGTCTACCAAAATGCACATAAATCAGATCTACTCAACATAGCCTACAACAGACTATGCAGATTTGTTCTTGGTTGTCCTTTTCGTATACATCGCTGCACGATGTATACCAACTTAAATGGCCTTCATTAAATGTAAGAAGACACACGCATTGGCTTCAGCTGATATTTAAATGCCTTTATCTTAACTATCCCCCTTATTTAAAGCAGTATTTTGTACCCTACTCACCAAATCATCAAGTTAGACATTCTGTCCAGATTTATTTCTCTGTCTCCTCGATTGGCAGAAGAGCGTTCATTTTCAAAGCCCCAACAGAATACTTCACCTGCTGCTGTTAGATCTCTTGCATCATTGGGTATGTTGAAACATGCTCTATCATCTCACTTTCAGCTGCTCTGCACTTAATATTGATTAAACTGATTTGCTCGACTGTCTCAAATTGTAATGATTGTATGTATTACTTGAATTTGACTTAACAGACTGTACGTGGTTTGTCTTGTGTCATGTTTTGCTTTTTGTCTTTTTGTTTATGTGTGTCTGTAAGTTGTTGCTATTGTCGGGACCCCCTTGAAAACCAGATGGTGCATCTCAAGGGGTTTATTATCCCAATAAATAACATTTCTATATACATAAATAGAACTATTAACAAAGCACTTATATACTAATAAAGGACTGGCTTATCTATAGCCAGCTGAGTAGCACTTGAAATACTTGGCTCTGTGAAACCTGATGTACTTTATGATTCTGTTTTCTTCAAGGTTGTGTCTTCGTGGTCGAATGTACTTATTGTGAGTCGCTTTGGATAAAAGCGTCAGCTAAATGCGATGTAATGTTAATGTAATGTAAATAGAAGAAAACAGCAATAAAATTGACACAAAAGGAGCGAAAAAAGAGAGAGAAAATAACCAAGACAAAACATACTGAGAAGTGGCAACAATCGATCAAATGAGCACAAGGAGACACACATGTTGACCAAAAGAACCACAAATAGACGCACAAGAACTACAAAAGTGCTCATCAACCTGTGATACACATTTATTTTACTGTTACCTTTCTAAAAACGCTGCATTGTGGCTGAACATTTCTCTGTATATTGTTGCACTTTTTGCATCAGTTTCTTAAGCTCAGGCCAGTCTGGACCGATCCTCTCCGCTGAGTCGGATCCCGAAGCAAAGGAGTGCTCTGACGCAGAGGAGAAGCTTGCTCGGACTTGATCTAAGGACAGGGTGTCGGTTCTCTCATACTGATATCCTGAACATTACATGCTGTTGTATTTGCTGTAAAGCGTCTCTACTGTAGGCTATTTTTATTATATGTACAGCACTTTGGCTCCACCAAAAATCGTTTATAAATGTGTTAA
This sequence comes from Champsocephalus esox, assembly GCA_036324585.1. Taxonomy (NCBI): domain Eukaryota; kingdom Metazoa; phylum Chordata; class Actinopteri; order Perciformes; family Channichthyidae; genus Champsocephalus; species Champsocephalus esox. Next base: position 10,643,469 of record CM070496.1, on the reverse strand, counting down.
ATAAATAAAACATGATTTGATTCAAATGAGAAATAAACCTGCGTGAATGAAATACTGTGTTAGGGTGTGATTAGTTTATGTGTATTCCCTGCTTTATAGTCATTCCTCAAATGTGTCAGCACACGCAGCTCAAGGATAAAGTAATGCATCACACGGGCAAAGCCAAAATAATAGCTTGAAGGCATTAATTAAAACCTGTGAAAGCCAAAGTCCACAAACGATCAGATGAGGTAATCAGGGAAGAGCAGAGGGAGAGCGTCCTCATGAGGCATTCAAACTATGGATGAAGAACATCTCTCGTCCCTCGGGCATTATTTATGATCCGTATAAATAGTCCTAATTCATCGTGTGGAGCTCTATAGGCCTCTGTGTGCTGGAGAATTGTTCAAAAGAGCGCCATAAGATTTGCAGCAAACGCCTCACATGACGATGCCCCTGCATGTGTTGCTATGGGAACCAGGGTGGCATGTGATGTGTGTTGTCCAGGGGCTGCGGTCTCAAGACACACACACACACACACACACACACACACACACACACACACACACACACACACACACCAATGGAAATGGGGGTTTTCTGTGTACAAAAACATCCCTTGTTTACTGGACATGTAAGCGTCTCCACATGATTCATGTGCTGTTCTCCTCTCTCCATGACCTCTGCCCAGATGTGCGGAATTTCTCTAACGTGTTGCACAATTTAGAGCACCTGGCATCAATACGGCACGACGGCTTCGGTGCCAGCAGAGAGAGTGGATCTTGTGCCGAGCCTTTGAAGGGGTTTGCTGTGGTTTGGTCAGTAGTGAAGTAACAGAATGAGCCAAAATACTTTATTTATCCCAGGGGAAATTGGGTCTCATGCTCCATTTTAGAATATATGTATTTAAATGTAAGAAGTTAAAGAAGAATGTGCATAAAAGGAAAACAAATATGTATATAGACAACATGTGCAATAAAAGGAAGAAAATACAATTTAAATAGGTAGACATGAGAAGTTTGAGTAAAAATGTGCACTAAAAATGCAATAACAAAATGTGTATACACATATTGTTGTGAAGGACCAGGGTACAGGAAAAACAGGAGTGCAGGTTGAGGTGCAAAAATACGGATTTTATTAACCCAATATATGTACAGTTTTAAGATGGTAATAAAATCAATTAGGTTTAAACTAAAAGGTGTCGATATCAGACACAATCTAGCATGTAAACGCATAAGCAGAACATGTGCTCTTCTGTCCAAGAGCAACTCACATAAAGACACTCATTCATTTTCTATGGCGGTCAAATCTGACCGAAAACATCATGGGTGTTTCACTGTTGAATAAATCACTCAAAATGCAAGTCGTGATCATCAAGTGTATGTTCAGAGGCCTAATGTGGAGGATAACATAAGGTATTGAGGCAAATGGATGAAAAACACAATATTAATGATTAAAATAAAAGTCATTGTCACTTTTGACCCGAAACGCAAGAGAAGGGTTAAGAGCAAGAAGACCATATATAATCCTGTTGTTTATTACCTTCCTTGTCCATATAAAGTTGTGCATGACCCCCCTCTCCTCTGATCCCCAGGCTGGAGCAGTGGAGCGGCTCCTCGGCCTATGACAGCCGGAGGGGGCGGGTCCAGGGCGGGCAGCAAGTGTCTCTGCGCCCGACAGGCTGGTATCCCTCCGTGGAAACTTTGAGGAGTTTCTTGTGAGGACCGGAGGAGGAGAGAGGAGAGGAAACACTGTGGATGTAACAGATCACTTTGGTGCATTTGTGAAAAAAACCTCCAACATGGACAACGGAACCACCGTCCACCCGAGTTGCCTGCAGAAGCCTCCTCTCGCCATCGACATCATCCACAGTGAGTAAACTCTGATTAAAGACCTGCATCTGTACTATTGATCATGTACTGAAGTCTCTGTGGAGTTTGAAGTGGGACCAGCGGAGAAAAAGAGGTTAAACTGGTGGTGTGGAGGGGATTAGATCACGCTTCAAGGATTCCTAGAAGTCCCTGAATTTCACTTTGTTTTCAGGGCCGGAATAATAATGTATTTTGAGGGGGGGTCGAGCCCCAACCCCCCCCAATATAAACACTTACATTTATTTTTAAATCAATGTTAGTTTACACAAGGTCTCTCAGAACCAATGAGATGCATTCATCTGCTGCTAGTTGTTAACTTTATTTTTGATTCATTATTTGCTTTTACAAGGTTTGTTTTTGGATTACATTTGGTTTTCAATCTAAAATAAGTGCAGATTTGTGGAGTGCAGATCTACTGAAGACAACAAAGACAATCCCATAATTAACATTAAACAAATGTTCAGCCAGTCTTATTTATTAACTCTTGAATTTTATCCAATGCAAGAAAATCAACCATAGCATTTTGGATTTTTCGAAAAAACAATGTTAGTTTACACAATGTGTCTCAGAACCAAGGAGATGCATCTAAACGCTGCTAGTTGTCAACTTAAACTTTCTATTTTTGATTCTACTTTTTATAAGGTTTGTTTTTAGATTGCATGTGTGAATTGTTTTATTTGGTACATGTTTAAATCTGAAATAAATGTAGATTTGTGGCGTGCAGATCTACTAAAGAACACACAGACAATCCCATGATTAACAGCATTAAACAAATGTTCATTTAAATTCAGCAATTCTTATTTATTAAGTGTTGAATAATGATGTATTTTGAGGGGGGTTGAGCCCCAACTCCCAATATAAACACTTATATATTTATTTAAAATCAATGTTAGTTTACACAATATGTCTCGGAAACAAGGAGATGCATCTAAATCTTGCCGCCGTTAAAACTTTTATCTAAAAGTTACATTTTAAAAGATTAGTTTTTTGATTGCCTGTGCAAACTTTTTCCTTAATTTAAAAGGTGTCCTGCAGACAGAGTGAACATCTACTAAAGCCAGAGAATCCCAAGATTAACATAATGAAACAAATGTTCAATTAAATTCAGCAGTTCTTTTTTATTAAGTGTTGTATTTTATCCAATGCAAGAAAATCAACCGTATCTAGACGTTTTGTATCGTCCAATGACTGCCATGCTCTCTAAATATCAACAATGGCAATTACAAAAACACGCATTCAAACTTTATGCAGCATAAAATGGATATACTAAAGTGCCTCAACATTTGACATAATATATAGGAAGCCTACTTTGAGTTAATATACTTATTGCTGTAAGGGAAACTTCTGTGCAGCAGCAATGCAGTGGGAGTCACCGACTCAGGAAAGAGACACGGGAAGAGCAGGAGCTTTGATGTCAAACACTGATGGTTTATTTGGAGCTTCGGCCGGAGAATTCACATCACAAGTCACAGCAGCCACGATCTGACTGCACGGGAGAGTTGCCACGTCAATTCTGAAGAACTCTACCCCAGACCCGTGTGTTTAGCTCGTTCCGAGAGCATCATCAACATGCTGCATAACAAGGTAGAACCATAACGCCTCTATCACAGAGCACAGCAGCCAAGGTTACGAGGTGCATGTGCTCAGTCAGGACAGTTTGAACTGAAACTGGGTCAAAGTTATAGACCTTGGAAAATATTCCCCAACAATTGCCATTCCACCTCTGCAGTGAACACATTAATGCAACGTGTTCAGACAGAGCTGTTTTCTGTGTTTACAACTTCAACAATTTATCAGATAATCCGCTAATCCATTCAACCCGGGTGGCGGTGCTTTTGTGAATTCATGTTTTATAGGCTTTCTGACTTATCCGTTTCACTCACTGCTCAGAAAACCCTGAGGTTTTAACATCCTGTAGGGCACATGTGTCAAACTCAAGGCCCGGGGGCCAAATCAGGCCCTTGGTGGATTTGATTTCGGCCCGCAGGATAATTTTTAATTCCTGTTGGATCTGGCCCGCCGGTATATTGCACCTTCACTCAATCCTCAGGGTTTCCTCCGCTCAGAGCCTGAGCCCAAACATTGATGACTTTGCACCGGAGATCAGATGCCAAGTATCTGCACTTGATTCAATGGATGCTTCCTTCTGCACTTTCTCTCTCACGACAGCAGGGCATGTTTGGCTTTCTCTTTGAGGGAAATAGTTTTGTTGAAGCTGTTGTTGGCCTGTGGAGAAATGTAATCATAAGAAATGACTCTGGAGAAGCTGCAGATAGAGCCGTAAGAAATGAATGCACCTGATTATTTAATGTTGTTTTTATAGGCAATCATTTAAGCTTTGTTAGTTCCAGGTTTAATATGTGCAATAAGTTCATTTCAATAAGTTCTGCAATAAACATTGAACCAGTCCAGCCCTTGAATAGTACCTATTTTTTTTATTTTGGCCTACTGTGTATTTGAGTTTGACACCCCTGCTGTAGGGAGAAAATCCACTGAAATAGAGCTCATTATTAATGACTTAAATGCAATAAGTCACTCAGTGAATGTGTTTTGTGTGAACTTACAATAAAAGGGAGACTAATACATGCTTTTTGCGAATGGTGATTGCTCCACAGTAACGTTTAAATTAGTGCTGTCAAAATTATCGCGTTAACGGCGGTAATTAATTTGTTGAATTAATTGCGTTAAAATATTTAACGCATTTAAAGCATGTGCAGAATGGCCCGCCCCATACCTGCCACCAGTGGCAGCGCCAGGGTATGGCTGGGGTAGGCTACACCCATATAAAGAAATGGCTTAGCCCCACCATGAACAATGATGTTAAAGGAAGCAAAATAAAGTCTGCCAACTCGCGCTGAGTAAATTGCACAGACAGCAGTTAGTAAGATTGATTTCAGTAGCCACGGTTTTCAAAACTTTTGTCACGTAGTGATCGTCTTCTCAATAGAACATCTTTGATAACGGCGTGGTGTTGTTGCAGGAAGTCCCGACGGAGAATACTTTTGCTGTAGGGGTGCACATAACTGGTACGCAGGTTATGTCATCTGAAATGCGTACCGTCACTTGTGTCACAAAGCGCATTTGCGTACCGACGTACTTGTGAAGCTTTTCCAGAAGGCGGTTAGATCCCCGGACGACAGAGTCGGTCTCCGTGTGCACAGACAGCGCTGCTGTTAACGTCGGTCTGTACAACGGACTTGTGCCAAAACTACGTCAACCGGCTGCGGAGGGAGACTTCCCCCCTTCACTGGAGAACTGCGCTAAAACAGCTGATCACAACGTTCACACTCTGTGGTCACGAAGTACTCCACTAGCCCCCCCCCGACTTTCCTAAAGTACTCCACTAGCCCCCCCCCCTCTGTCGACTTTCCTGAAGTACTCCACTAGCCCCCCCCCTCTCTCTGTCGACTTTCCTGAAGTACTCCCCGTTGATAGAAATCAACACGTAATGAATTAAGACCCCACGGTTTGATGATTGATAGGTGTGTGGGCTGTCTTTCATTTTGACATGCAGAACATGTCTATAATAAACATCGATACTGAATGTTACATGGATATATCCGCCTTCTTTCATTTATCTTTCCATTCCCAACAATATAGGCTACATAAATAAATGGCATATTTTGGACATAGTTCGAATGGTGATTAATCATGATTAATTAATTTTTAAGCTGTGATTAATCTGATTTACAATTTGTAATCGTTTGACAGCCCTAGTTTAAATACATTTTAATCAAATTGCACTCTTACATTGTTGTTTCCTAGCTTCATAAATTGACTTTGTGTGCATTATTTAGTTATGTTTATGTTGCCTTTTTCTTTTTGATGCTGTACTTCATGACTAAGAGTGACTGTTGAACATCTGCCACTCATTTGTACCGTCGGACTTCTCATTATGTGTAATCAAAGCACCGTATATACGCAGATATTAAATCTTGCCTAGGGCAGCAAATTGGTCAGGGTGTATATCAGCCAGTAGATAAGAAACTAAAATGCTATGGGTAATTTAGGAATATGGTCCACCACAAACGTATATATTTAATATATATGTCAGAATAGATTCTTGTTTAAAATGTCAATTATTTTGTGTTTTGCACACGAAAAAGGTTGATGTATTATTATCAGATTACCTAAAATAGATATTGGTACTGCTCCAAGAACACATTGCATTGTTTGGGCTTTAAATAAAGTCTCACAAGTAACATCTGGATCACTTTAGTCAGTGAACAAAGCCATCTTAAGTCTCTTAATTGCACAAAGATGCTTACGAATAGTACCACTGAAGTTTTACTCCGTAGTTTAAATAGATGAATTAGAATAATGAGACGGCAGAGTTCAGAAACAATTACCAAAGTATGCGGTGGATTAAAAAGCAAATGCAACACAGGGCCAGCTATAGGGAGATGCATGTTTGTGTGTTTGCTGATTAACTCCCGATGACTTTGGATACCAGAGAATAAATGACGCATTTCAGTAAAAAACGGACAATTTACCGTCAGCATGTTGAAACACTTTACTCCCCCCTTCCTCCCACGGTTTCATGTCCCTCTCTTTCCTGCTGCTTCCTGGAAAGGACACCTTGTTACTTCCCATCAGTGTGAATAATACTACCTGCCTGCTTTGATCACTTCGGGTCCGTTTGTTCGCCAGGCTGAGGAATAAATAATCTTGTGTTTTGATGAAAGCTCAATAAGCCTGTGTTGCATACGGCGTTATGAGAATCGAGACAAGCAAATGCTGGAAGCAGAAGACTTCGCTCTGTCAACATGCTTGTCTATTGCAACCAACATAATGCATTTGATTTCCATCTGTGGTTTCACTTCAATACTTACTGTGAGAGACAAACCCTCAACATCTGGCTCTTTTTGTTATTGATCAAGCAACAATTTATAATATATTAGAGGATTTAAAGGTCCCATGTCAGGCTTTTCCGGTTATCACCCATCCCCTTGTGTGATGAAGGTTTTTCTGCATGTAGAAACCCCTCAAAGTACACCCTGTAGCGAGTAAAACTCTAACACAGAGAAGACCTGTCTGCTGCCCCAGAACGCCTCGTTGGACATTTCTCTATTTCCATCGTTTACTTCTTGGGTACAGTGACGTATTTCGGTTATAGTGACGTAACTAATGACCTGCATCATCCTTAGATTTGAAATGTAAGTCATTTAGAAAGTGCTACCATGCTAACACGCTAATCTAAGATGGTGAACATCATAGCTATTATACCTAAACAAGATTTTCTCTATTTTCTCTACCCTACTTGTTGTTCTCTGGCAGTCATTCATTCCTCCTGCCTGTGTAAACACATTTCAAGGCTAATATAATTACCCATTACCTTCATAAAGATCTTATCAATCTTAATTTCCTGTGCAGAATCCCAGCTCACGTCTGACAGCAGCTCATTCATTGTGACTTCTCTTCTGTCTCTTCCAGATTTGGACATTTTCAGCATCGTCCTCTACTCTGTGCTCACCTTCATGGCCGCCGTGTCCATGCTGGTCTTCATGGAGGAGTGCGTGTACATCTATAGGAAAGTGCCCAACAACAAGAAGAGTTTGATCCTCTGGGTGAACGGGGCGGCACCGGTAGGTAGAGCGTCAGGGCTGAGTGAGGCAAGCAGGACTTAAACGCAGATGAACAGAAAAAATACCTTGATTTCAAGGCTACTGAAACAAACTTGGACAAACCAGTACTCAAATACGACAAGGAACTCACAAAGACTAACAGAAAACACAGAACCTAAATACACACAGGACTAATCAAACAAACAAGAGACAGGTAGGAGGGAGGAGAAAGCACAGGGGCACCAGGTGAACACCATCGGGTTATCAGGGAGGGAAAACGGACAGAAAGCAACAGGCAGGAATGGGGGGGTGAAAATAAAACGGGAAACCAAAGACAGAAAAAGACGAGACAAAACACAACACGGACAGATCGTGACATAGAGACTCACAAACATGTGCACTGTCGGGTCCAATGGATCTTCTTGTCATGTATTCTTTGTTTGAAGACCAAGAGTTAGTCCAAAGAAGACCAGGAAGCTTCTCGAAAAGTTCAACAGTATTTATTAGTGCAATAGTATAGTAGGTTTACAAGGGAACACACCTGTGGTCCCTCTATTCAATCCACAGTCCACTTTAAGCAGTTAGCTGTCGCATGAATAAAAGAGAACGTTTCTCAAAGTCAACTTTATTGTCAATCTCAAAATGTTTGTACACACAGAAAGATCGAAATACTGTTTCCCGCGGTCCCGAGGTATACAAAACTCACACATTAAAATGCAAGAACACTCAATCATTTACAAAAAAGCCCCACAAAATAACCGTTTACTTCAGTAAGCAGGATATATAGATATATATATAAAAAAAAAGACGGGAGAACACAATTGTCCATAGCAGCAGGATATATATAAAAAGTTTCTCTATCTAACATCGTGTTTTTTATGTTCCCACTCGCATCTTCCATTGGCTGACGTGGACGGGTCTTCTTCGGTAGACCTCTGATGACGTAGCCATGATGTTTGTTGGTCCTTAAACACATAATAATTGTAGTAATGCAGCGTCGATGAGTGAGAGTTTGAGACGATGTGTGTAGTATCTCCACGCGTCATTCTCCTCATACTCACATGCACAATATACTGTTAGCTACATGCTACTGTGAGGCTAAAAACAAATATCAACCTGAAACCAGAACTCCAAGGTGTCATCCGGTCTGTGGGAAAACGCCGCTATAGTAAATGATGTCCTTTAAAAGTTCAATATATTGATTATTTCTCACAGTCTCTCCTCTGTGTTGCAGGTGATCGGCACCATGTCGTGTGTTGGGATGTGGATCCCCAGAGCCACCATGTTCACTGATATGACCTCGGCATGGTGGGTTTCTGTTTCCCTTTGTCTCAGCTTCCAGATCTCACTGTGCTGTGTGTTGCTTTTCACTCACAGGGCCACACATGGGAAACCTGAACCTCACAGCCCGCTGACATTTATAGAAAACAGTGGTGCTGTTGTGCAACGTGTGGGGACGTTTTGGCTTCCCTCCTCTCTGAGCTCTAAAACATGTGCTATTCCCCTCTCACTGACTCACCTACCTACACTCATGTAAACTTCTGAAAACCCAAATTCTGTAAACACGACTCATCCCTTAGTGACACTTCTCTGCGTAGTTTCTTCGCCGTAAGGGTGCCAGCCGTGCATACTACGATTAATTTAAAACACCGGATGGTGCTAGTCCTATGGTTACACGCTTTAGATAACTAAAGTCCTCTTTTTCCAAATGCATGTCGCTCCTGTGGTGTACCGTCTTTGTGTCCCTTCCACAAGGTCTGTAAACAGGCAAGAGAATATGTGTTGCAAACTTCGTTACTGTACTTAAGTACATGTTTCTGGTATCAGTACTTTACTCCACGACTTTTGACTTTTACTTCTTACATGTTGAACACAAATACCTGTACTGTACTTTCTACTTCTTACATGTTGAACTCAAATACCTGTACTTTCTACTTCTTACATGTTGAACCCAAATGCCTGTACTTTCTACTTCTCACATGTTGAACCCAAATACCTGTACTTTCTACTTCTTACAGGTTGAACACAAATACCTGTACTTTCTACTTCTTATATGTTGAACTCAAATACCTGTACTGTACTTTCTACTTCTTACATGTTGAACCCAAATACCTGTACTTTCTACTTCTTACATGTTGAACTCAAATACCTGTACTTTCTACTTCTTACATGTTGAACTCAAATACCTGTACTTTCTACTTCTTACATGTTGAACTCAAATACCTGTACTTTCTACTTCTTACATGTTGAACCCAAATACCTGTACTTTCTACTTCTTACATGTTGAACCCAAATACCTGTACTTTCTACTTCTTACATGTTGAACCCAAATACCTGTACTTTCTACTTCTTACATGTTGAACCCAAATACCTGTACTTTCTACTTCTTACATGTTGAACTCAAATACCTGTACTTTCTACTTCTTACATGTTGAACTCAAATACCTGTACTTTCTACTTCTTTCATGTTGAACCCAAATACCTGTACTTTCTACTTCTCACATGTTGAACCCAAATACCTGTACTTTCTACTTCTCACATGTTGAACACAAATACCTGTACTTTCTACTTCTTACATGTTGAACTCACATACCTGTACTTTCTACTTCTTACATGTTGAACTCAAATACCTGTACTTTCTACTTCTTACATGTTGAACCCAAATACCTGTACTTTCTACTTCTTACATTTTGAACACAAATACCTGTTCTTTCTACTTCTTACATGTTGAACACAAATACCTGTACTTTCTACTTCTTACATGTTGAACACAAATACCTGTACTTTCTACTTCTTACATGTTGAACTCAAATACCTGTACTTTCTACTTCTTACATGTTGAACACAAATACCTGTACTTTCTACTTCTCACATGTTGAAGCCAAATACCTGTACTTTCTACTTCTTACATGTTGAACTCAAATACCTGTACTTTCTACTTCTTACATGTTGAACACAAATACCTGTACTTTCTACTTCTCACATGTTGAAGCCAAATACCTGTACTTTCTACTTCTTACATGTTGAACTCAAATACCTGTACTTTGTACTTCTCACATGTTGAACCCAAATACCTGTACTTTCTACTTCTTACATGTTGAACTCAAATACCTGTACTTTCTACTTCTTACATGTTGAACCCAAATACCTGTACTTTCTACTTCTCTCATGTTGAACACAAATACCTGGACTTTGTACTTCTCACATGTTGAACCCAAATACCTGTACTTTCTACTTCTTACATGTTGAACCCAAATACCTGTACTTTCTACTTCTCTCATGTTGAACTCAAATACCTGTACTTTGTACTTCTCACATGTTGAACCCAAATACCTGTACTTTCTACTTCTTACATGTTGAACTCACATACCTGTACTTTCTACTTCTTACATGTTGAACTCAAATACCTGTACTTTCTACTTCTTACATGTTGAACCCAAATACCTGTACTTTCTACTTCTCTCATGTTGAACACAAATACCTGGACTTTCTACTTCTCTCATGTTGAACTCAAATACCTGTACTTTCTACTTCTCACATCTTGAACTCAAATACCTGTACTTTCTACTTCTCTCATGTTGAACACAAATACCTGTACTTTCTACTTCTTACATGTTGAACTCAAATACCTGTACTTTCTACTTCTCTCATTCTCCAAACAGCTGGTTCCTTTAGTCTGAATGTGTCCTGGTGCGTGGTCATTATTCTGTAGAGTCACTGCGTGCCTATTGGTTTGAACACGATCCGTGTATCCATCACTTCCTGGTCTTCTCTAAAGAAGAGGGACCAATGGAAACGTTGTCATGTTGCCGTTGGTCACCATGGAAACATTCATTAGCTAACAATGACATTATTGTTCTATTAATATAAAGGGAGGTCAGGTACTCTTTAAAACAGCTGCTAGCTATGGGTACTTTTTACTGAAGTACACTTCAAAGCCTCTTTACTTTCACTTGATTAAAGAAGTTTAGTCAGTACTTCTACTTTCACCAGAGTATGTTTAAAGTTTAAACACAAGTATCTGTACTTGAGTAAAGGATGTGTACTTTTGCCATCTCTGTGCAGTTGTAGTGAATGTTCCAGCACGTCTTCTCATTTCTCATCCCCTTCCTCACCATAGCTACTTTGCGGTGGTGGTGTTCAAGTTCCTGATCCTCATGGTGGAGGAGGTGGGGGGGGGACGAGGGCTTCCTGAAGCGAGCGGGCAGATATAAACTGAAGATCAGCACCGGGCCGTGCTGCTGCTGCTGCCTCTGCCTGCCTCACGTGGAAATCACACGGTAAACTGAGATATACTGGCATCAATGTTCTGCTTTTCATCAAACTCTGTATCTCTAGCAAGCCCCCGGGTGCGAGCTGAGGAGCACATGTTGGTTTAAGCAGCAGCAAGTTGTCGGAGAGTTCCCAACGCACGCACTGGGGATTTAGAAATCTGCTCCTGGAGACTTTTAGGAGATGTTTTGTTATCACGTGTTGAGTCAGTCCGTACTGTAAATCTGTAAACTGAGATATACTCGCATCAATAGTCCACTTTTTTTCTTTTTGTTTATTTCAATCATCTGTTTATTAGATTTACATTTTCAAAGGTGCAAGAAATATCTGTATTAGACTTTTTTGCACTACTTTTTATTTTGTATTTTGTTATATATGTTGTATTGTTGGAGGAGCTCAGGTCAGAAGAATTATATATATGACAATAAAACCTTTGCATCTTGAATCTAACGGGAATAAAATCATATTCCCTTTTTAAAATACCTGTAAAAACATCCAACAACTGCAATTAATCCAGTTTCTTACTAAAAACAAAATTGTACAAGTTCACATTGAAAGACATCAGAACGCTGTTATAATTAACCTTTGCCCGATACTCCTTTTTATTGAAAAGAGTCTCATCATTTTTGTTTAAGGAGACCTATGTTAGTGGTTAGCCAACAGCACAACCGCTCGACTTATATTTCTTTCTTTCATACTGCTCTGTGTCTCAGGTGTGTTGCTATCAACTGTTGAGTCAGTCAGTACTGTAAACATGAGATTTATCTTCTAGCTACTGGTCTATTTGGTTTCAAGATCGAGCAGAATGATAACCAAACCCTAGCTTTCCTTAGGGAGTACCAAATATAGTTAGGGGAAATTCCTTATTCCTAGCCAGGAGTCACATGGGGAGCTTGAAATCACTCTCACGTGTGTCCATTCGGTGAACTGCCATTAACCCATGAGTTTATTTTAGCGGTACAGCTGCTCAAATTAAGCGACAAGTTGATAACGATTACATTTTTCAATTCAATTATTTCAACCTGCTGTGTTTCCCATGAACGCAATTGACTCACATTGCATGTCTCCTCGAGTCTCCTTAGTAAACGTTATGTAACACAAGCAGTATCAGTTTGAAACGGGTGTTTGAAGTAACTCGTGCCAGGTTTATTGGAAACTCGTAATTTGCCTGAATTACAACAGAAACGTTAGCATTAGCCGTAGCGCCACTTTAGCCATATTTTCGAAGGTAATTCACATATCTTTAAATCTGAGCTATAGCACGTAACTGATTGACATGCCGTGTTGTTTTTAGAGGTCACAGTCGTGCACTTTGAAGTGGTCTGGTTGGAGATTGCCTAAACTCAGAGATGTGAAGGCATGGTTGACAAACTCCTGGTCGTTCAACTCTTTAAAGAGCGGGTCCAGTGTGTATCGTAACAGTGTGTGTTATATCGCAGGAACATTAGGTTTAAATATGTGCAATTCTAACAAAGAAATCAACTTATTGTATGAATGACCTCTTTTTTACTTTACCACTTATTGTACGATATGTGTAAATGACCCGAAGTGATTAATTTATGATAGGGACATGCCCCAGGATTATTTTGTCGGTATCTACTTATCGTACCTAAATGTTCACGACTTATATTCAATATTAGGAGGCGTGTGGTGCAGTGGGTTGTGTGTTTGGGTCAGGGGGGCACAGGTTCAAACCCCACTGCAGTCAGCATGTCGTTGCCCGTCCAAAGTGCTGCTGCGGGGATTGCCCACAGTATTGAGTATGTAAGTCGCTTTGGATAAAAGCGTGTAATGGATAATTATCATAATGCATACGCCAAACACATGTTCCTATTTACCGTTATGCACTGCTGAACAGTAAACAAAGTTGTTTCTTGTAAACTCATTTCTTCTTGAATGCGGCGCCCAGTTTCCCAGCAGCGGTATGATGCACCACGAGGGAGTTTTAACGTTGTTGTTGGTGTTGCTCATGCAGACTGTTGACAATAGATGTGCCCTGAATTGTTCCTAACATCCTGCGGTAATAATTGAGGACGGATCAGGGCATTGCTGGGTTTCACATTAGACTTTTCAGGAGGTTTTTGTTATACGTTTGGGGATTAAAAGCATTATCTGTCATCGACAGCGTCTCTGAAACGTTTCCTCTGCTCGTCCTCCAGGCGCACGCTCTTCCTGCTCAAACTGGGCTCCTTCCAGTTCGCCGTCCTGAAGATTGTCTTCACCATCCTCTCCATTGTGCTGTGGACCAACGGCACCTTCGACCTGTCCGACGTGAGTTTATACCACGGGGAATCTCTCAGTGCTATTCTCATGTATCTAAACATAACAAGCCAGATTCCCAACTGTTGTTTGCATGTCCATTTTTAGGAGTTGCCCTGCAGCACTTATTACCAAAATCAGATTGCTTTGTTCTTCCCGGAGTGAAATCAGTTTGGTTCCATTTTATAATTCAATATTTAAATAAATGTAAGAAGTAAAAGACGTGTATTAAGAAGAAAAAATGTTATATAAATATATTTATACTTCGATAACAAGTAAAAATATGCACATTGTACTTAAATAGGTAACACTAAATATGCAAAACTGTGTATATTTCAATATATAAAGTGGTGTATAAGTATTTAACACTTGCTAAATGAGCAAAAACATTTTTATATCTTGTGCAAAAGAATTCAATAAATACATTATTAATATGGATATTAAACATCGTTATCATTAGGCAATGATAATTATCCTCTCTGTCTCTCTAACTAATTAATTAACATGCTTAATTAAATTGTAACTAATTCTGCGTTGGAGTCGTGATGATTTAATTCATTCACTACTCGAGATATTATGAGCTTGATTGGTTAATGCTTCGTGAATCTTTAATGACTTCCTTGCATGGAAAAGATCATTTGAGACTCATTGGCCGTTTCTCAATCGCGAGGATGCTGGCTTGGTAGTCGCGTACTTCCAAGTCACTTCCTTCAGAAACGAAGCAAGTATGCTTCCAAGCCACGGCTTCGGAAAACGAAGAAGAATGGAACAGGCTAACAAGTGTGCCACTCTCTCTAACGGTTTCAACATAAACTGTACCGAAAATAGATACCTCGCGATGTCTATCTAATTATGAACTTGCTTTACTTTCAGGAACACGTTGTAGGTGAAAACAAATGTAACAAAGTAACATATTTACCAACACATGTTCTACGCCACTATACTTACATTTAAATGTGTGCTGCGTCGGTTCAGCCATTCTCCGCAAGGGTTTTTGAAATTGGTCCGTGCGCAAAGCATTGTGGGGATTTTAAGTCTACCCATGTGCAGCCTCGAAATTTCCCCCAAACCAAGGACGCGGCCTCGTGGAATTCCAAGTATGCCGGAGATTGGAACGGTCCTTCGGCGACACTCGATGACGTAGCATCCTTGAAATATTGGCTTGGAAGCCAGTATCCTCGAGATTGAGAAACGGCCACTGTGTATCCTCCTTTGAAGACGGAGTGAATATCCTGACACACATTGGCTCCGTCGCCACGCAGACATACATTGATGATGCTTTTTGATTATCGTGCACTGTTCTCTTCCTGCTACGCTCCGTCTACCACCGGAAAGCAATAACACTCATTACTTGATGATCCATTTGGTATTTCACTCATCACGTAAACTCTTAATTAGTGGTGAGCACCAGGAATTTGAAGAAGCGTTCTGGAGTCACTGATTAACCCTTCAGTTACACATTACTTTAGGCCGTGTTATTGCAAGTGTTTCATGGGAGAGAGTAAAAGATTAAAATATCATTTAAAAAAAGAAAATGAACAACTTTCAAGAACCTCAATTTCCCCCCGAGGATAAATAACTGATGAGAAGAAGAAAGTGAAACATGGGCATCCATTTAAGACTCTTTTAGAGCAATGTTAATATTGTTATTTTAACACAAATGTAAAGGCATAATGACTGAAATTGAAATGTTGCATTATTTCATGTTCCAGTTGAGCATCACAGGAACAGCGATCTGGATCAACCCGTTCGTGGGCATCCTGACGATCATCGCCCTGTGGCCGGTCGCCATCATGTTTATGCACCTGAGGGTCACCCTGCGGACCCTCAAGATCATCCCCAAGTACGCCATGTACCAGGTGAGACTCATGTCAGATGCACCCTATAGGACTCATCATTGCAAACTGTACAGCCTAACTGGATGGTCCTCACTTAGTGTGCGTAGGATGCAGCATTGGTTTTTGTCAGCTTTGAAAATTAGATTTTAACTCAATGTTTTTATCTGGTTAAATATTAAACACACCTGAGCTACGCACGCACGCACGCACACACACATTCATACAGCACCTTTCAACACAAGGCGATTCAAAGTGCTTTACACAAATGAAAGACATGAAACATATTATGAAAACGCTCATTTAAAAGCATAGTTAATAAAACATGAATAACAAAGGAACGTTAATTAACGTGACCGCGCAGTGTGAGATACACTCATCTGAAATGTTTGGCTCTGACTCTCAATCATTGCTCACTTTCTAGCAGAAATAGTTTCCTTTGACCTCACTTCCTTTTCTAACTTCAGGTATTTCAAGTGTTTCATGCTAAACGAACCCTCCTTTGGACCATGTTCATCTCAATCTGCAACCCAATATTCAGAACGGATCCTGGCCATATTTGTGCAGCATATCAAATTAATGTTCACACACACAGCTGTTCACACACACCTCCCAGCTCATATGTATGTAAACATTTCTAATAACATGTCAGGATAGGACGGTCATAAGGTTTTTACTGGGTTTTACAGTGGACATTTGTGTGTGTGTGTGTGTGTGTGTGTGTGTAGCTGTTGCTGATCTTGAGCCAGCTGCAGACAGCCATCATCAACATCTTGGCGTTGAAAGGCACCATCGCCTGCACTCCGCCCTTCTCCGCCACGGCCAGAGGATACAGTGAGTCAACACGGAGAAACGCATGCATTCAAATCAGTAAAGCATTTCAAATGTTATCTGAAAACACCCGTAGTTTCATTTAGTCACTTGTGAGCAATCAGTTGTTTTAGGGGGAGACACCACAGGCGCATAGGGTGAAGGTTTTAAGACCAGATGTGTGAAATAGGAATTTTGGCATATCAATTTGGACATATTTTAGTGATAAAATGCTCTATAAATCAGTTTTATTAAAGTTTAAATATTCTTTTGAGGCGTTATGTAATGCTGCCTTTTGGGGAATGGAGGAGTAATCTACAGACACAGACAGAGTTATGTAAAACAAGACATAATATTGAAGATGGACTCGAATGAAAAGGCCTGAAGTGACACTTAAATGCTTAAAAATGTACAATTGGTGAATTTACTGACGTGTTTTCTGTTGTGAAACAGAAACTCTTCAGCTTGTGTTAATCACAGACCGTATTTCAAGGAACCAATTACGTTTTGAGACAAGTGTGTGACAAAGTGCTGACTCATGTCTCCCCTCAGTGATGGGTCAGCAGCTTTTGATCCTGGAGATGTTCATCATCACGCTGGTGACGCGGCTGCTTTACCGCCGACAGTACGACCCGTTACCGGACGAGCAGAAAGAAATCAACGAAAACACCAAGATGGTGTCAATACACGGGTCTACATGAGGAGTGTGTGTGTGTGTGTGTGTTTTTTTATCACCTGCAAGTGTTTGGTTAAGAGATTATATAAGTCAATAAAGATACATGTTTATGAATGATATGTAAATTAAATATGTAAAATTCAAGCTTTGTACAAAACTGCTTGATTGACTGCTCACACAAATCACACCCCAGCAGTTATATTTGTTCCCATTTCAATTCGATTTTACCAAAAAAAGAGACGATGCATTTATACATTATTGACATTGACATGTTCATAATCGTCCTGGAGAAGAACTGGTGGTAAAAAGTGCAACTGAAGTGACTGCTCAGTTAAAACTAAACATTGTTTTATTTATCATTTATCAGTAGAAATTTAGATTTTTCTCTGTATGTGCGTGACTATTCTCTTCAGGCTACTTTATGAACATTGAGTGTGTAAGTATTTATAACAAATCGAAGTATAAATTACATTCTAGGAAATCACAAGAAATGATAGGACCCCAAATATAATGTGAAACCCACCACTTATTTATACCTGTATTTCTGTGAGTCGTAAATGAAATACATTGAATTCGTATCTTGTAGTTTCAGCATTTTACACTGCATGTCTCTCTGCGGTGTCATTCATATTTTCAGTTCCACACACTCACCGCTAGGGGGCAGTAAGAACCTAAATCTGGAGGATACCTGTTTATCATGAGCTGCCAGTGTTTATGACCCGAGGCTGTCTTGTTCTTGAACGGTTTGTACAATTAATATTAACATATTCAATATTTATTAAGACACCGCAGACATACAGTACATATCCATCATGTCTGGGAGGAAGGAGAACTTCACACACACTGTTCCAATCATAAACAAGCATAGCGTATTGGTAATTGTTGAATTGCTTAAATATAACATCTGGGAATTCAAATCGTTCAATTGTGAATGAAAATGATTGTATTTATTTTTATTTTTAATAATGTTGACGTTGTGAAGGTGTCTCGTTTCGGTAATTGTGATGGCATTTCTGACTAATTATAATATTTTTTACAAACTTAACACTTAAAGCATAAAATAAAGTACAAGTGTATCTAGGTATATGTTTTATTGTAATATGTATTGAATTATAAGTCATGAAACATCAACCAACATAATAATACTTACACGAGTCATAATAATCTAACAAAATAAGATATAATAGTATTTCCCTACATTTACCTATATACTTTCAGTGTAGTAAATAACCTAAATACATTATAATAATCCATACCTGCCTTAATACTTTTACAGGTAGTTGCCATAACAATAGCCTTCCTACAATGCGATGGGACATTTTGCATCAGTAAACAAGTTTTAAGCCAGTCACCAAATCACATGTGTCATATGTAAACAGACGGTGGAAATAACCTGCTGTATTAAGAGGCTGCAGATAAACAAAATAACGTAAACACGGTGATTGACAGGCAGCCGGTCCAATAGAGTCATCGCTTTCACCCACTTCCTGATTTTCAGCCAATCACCGCAGTGCATCAACAAGCCAGAGTCAAGTGCGGTTGAATCTGGTTCAACTGTCAAGCTGATGCAAAAAAAAGGGAACTCTGAAGAATGTTCCTTCAAAATAAAATAGAACCTAAGATATCTGTAGATTAAACTGATTTAATACGTTTGTGTCGTGTGTTATAATTATAATTAAGGCTACCATAGAGTTTATGCACCTTTGTTTCTTTTGGCATGTCATTGTTTGACCCTTTTATACCATTTGTAAATTAAAATTAGGAAGGAAAAAGTAATATATACATTTAATTACAAATAAAATATATAAAAAGCCACTTAAAAAAACAACTATAACGAGTACCCTATAACTACTTTAAAATCAAATAATTTATATTCAATTTAATATTGAATAATCCATGTCTTACACAATAATATTATGCATTATATTTGTTACTGGAAATCTCTCTCTCTCTCTCTCTCTCTCTCTCTCTCAATTCAATTCAATTAAAAAGCTTTATTAGCATGACCATATTTACATACAGTATTGCCAAAGCTGTGTATAGTTGTAACATCTATACACAAATACACAAAAATAAACAAATAAACAGTTATAAACAAACTGCTAAGAACATATTTTTTTTTACAAGGAATACAGATTAATTTCATTCATATAATACATTAATACAAAATAGAATATGATATATGATATACATAAGATGTGAGACCTGGGGGGTGTACTGCGAAGCAGGATTTTCTCTTAGCGGCTAAATTCAGGGGAAACTCCGGCTTTCCGGTCATCCGAAGCTGGTTCTCTTTTTAGCAGGGCTAGATCTCCATGGTAACTGATGCTAAGCAGCTAACCTGGTCGGGACCAGGTTAGGTTGCAGGCTAAGAGCTCAACTCAGTGAAAGCACCGCCTGCTGACCAATCAGAGCTCAGTGGGCGGAGTTTAAAGCGATCAAGTCATATCACAGGAGAAAGGGAAATACAGAAAAGCTGCCGTTGCAGGAAAGACGGCCGGCAAAAATCACCGACTGTGTGAACGTGAACATTAATAGAATATCACCTCCATCTTCAGAGCAGTCTGACTGTTAGAACATTAGCGTTAAGAAAGCTTACTTAAATATCGGCCACAACATAAGTAACCGGATCAGAGTGCATTAAGTACAGTCCGCGGCATATCACTTCATAATGTTTGTCATATATCTGAGTCAGCTGAGCCGTATCTGGCCGTGCAACACTCACAGCGTCACATACTGTATGCAGAAGTATTATTTTAAGCAACACATAAGTTGACGAAACACTCGAGACAAATGTAATTAAAGTCAGATCGTGTTTTAGACGGGGCCGTGATATCATAAACCTGTTAATGTACGCATTCAAACACTTGTTCTGCTCCAGCTGTATTCACCTTGCAGGTGCAGCTATGTGGCTTTGATCCTGGATAAAGTGTTTAAGTCATGGATGTTTAAAGTTTAACTTCTTCATTTTTGACTAGTATTAAAGTTGACTTTTCATTCAGGAAGTATGACGCTGCGCTGTCGGTACGCTTCTCCATGTCTGTGATTGGTCGAATGCTCCAGATCCCACCCCTTTCATGTGAACGCGCACCTAACTAGATAGGACACGGCTGGCTTGAGCGATCCACTTGATAACCAGCGTCGTAGTACAGTTTAGCGAGAGCGCGTATGTTTTGGATTAGGCCAACCGGCTAACTCAAACATATCCAGGTTAGGTTGAACCAGCTTCGCAGTATAGGCCCCTGGTGTCTGTGCTCAGTCCGGTTCCCTCAGACTGTGGCAGGCAGAGACAAACTGTGCTGCCACAATGCAGCTCTCTTTATATTCCCCCAGAAGTGTTTTTAGTTTTTCATTTTTGAAATATTTGAGGATGCTTATGTTGGAGTTTTGGGAAGAATTGTTTCCGTACATGTTCAAAAGTTTGAACAACTCTCTCTCTCTCTCAGCCTGTTGTTTTATTTTGAAAAACCCTAACAGGAAGTCGTCGTGTGATCGCGTCTAGCTTGGAAGTGTTGTCCTGGACTGAATGTTCAACAATGTAGATTCAGGAAGCCTTCTTTGCAACATATTAACGGTGTGTTTCTGCTCCCTTATGGACATTAATTCTCACCCTCCCCTCTGCTGTCTGTCCTCCGGTGGCCCGCGGAGCCTCTGTGAAGCAGGAGAGAGCAGGACTTTCCGGGTTCTGCTGTCAACACTACCGGGGATGAGCTGTGTGTGTTCTGAATTTCATTCTGAGGCATCATCTTTAAATTAAACTTGCACAATGAGGATCTTCGTGTCTCTGCTGAAAAGCAGCAACCCTAAAATCGAGTTTTACTCCAGGTTCTCCCCCTCCCCTCTCTCCATTAAGCAGTTTCTGGATTTTGGTGAGTTTCGTCTTTAAGCCTTGATGATATCAGGGGCCTTGCAGTCATTCATTCATTGGATTTATTCATTGCATTTTGTAACATTACACTTTGTTATGGGGTCATCTGAATGACATTTCCTTTCTCTATCTGCACTAACAGCACAGTGCACTGCAGGTGTTTACTATGTGGACACGTGACTCTGCTTAATTAATAGAGATGTTTGTCTGCAGTGAAGGACTACTTACATGGGTTTTTTAAACTGCAAGATGTACAAGATGAAGTGTCAAAGTGAAAGCAATGCATCTTACAACATACTTAGAAATACAACAGGGCAAGTGACACAATGGTGCAAATAAGTTACTCATGTTTGCCAGTAACAGGAAGTACTTTAACTCGGGAAAAGTACCAATTTGAGGTATTTGTACCATGTTATGCTACTTTATACTTCCTCCTAACTTAATTTACTGATAACTTAATTTTATTTACAGATTCAGGTATTCAAATGATGCAATACATGACTTAAGTAATACATTAAGGTGCATTGTTACAGCTTTAGATAGCAGTACTTTTAAATGTACTTTTGCATACGTAGTGAAGTTACTTTTATTAGTATACAAAAAAAGTATATTTCTTTAATATTGAGTGTGTACTTTTACTTCAGTCAGCTTTTGAGTGCAGCACTTTTGACTGTGGTTTTGCTTCTGCTGATGTTTACTCTTTACTTTCAGGTTGATGTCGATCTTTAGCTGCTGTTTTCAGAGCTTGATTAATTGTAGTTTTGTATTACACAAATTAAAGTTCCTAGAAGGCTCTTTCTAAGGCCACACGAGGACGAAAACGGCTAAACGCATAGGATTAACGCAAACGCAATCGCAAAAAAGCTTCCGTCCACACGCAATATTCACCGGATAGTGTCTGTCCACGCGAGACCGCTCCGTTTAGCTCCAACCGCTGGAGAAGCTGCAGTACATACGCAGGAGCCTGTAGGTGGCGCTGTAACTTCCTCCACAAAAGCAGCGAAGAAGCATGATTGTCATGGTTGCCCTTCTGTTTATTCTCCGCGGTGGGGGCCGAGAGAACCGGGCAGAGTTTTTCGCCAGTCAGCGTGTATTCAAGTTTAAATCTTCCGGACAAAATTATAAAAGTGTCGGTCAAAGGTCTTCTTTGTTATTTATTGAGCTTTAAAACAAATGAATAACGACTCTATATATTATAATAATAAAATACACGGAGCCTCTCTTTTCCCTCCCTCTCTTCGGACAGCGTCAGTGTCTGGCTCATGCAGCAGCTGATCCAGTAATGAGTGGCCCGGCCGACAGTACAAATAAACATATTTATAACTAGGTAGTTTGAGAGGTGTCTCCGTCCTGTCAGATTAGACTTCACTCGCGTTTAGGTCCATATCGAGAGAAAGATAAATAATCTGAATTCAGTGCAGTTTACTTTGACGCGGAGAGGCGGGGCTATTGCCTCATTATCAGAACATGATCGTATAGGTCGTACACACGGAGCCGTTGGACCCCCCAGAGCGTTGCGTATGCCGTTCTATCCACTTTGGGACCCGTTATCGTTTCCGCAGTCGTTTAGTGCCGTATTCGGTCGTCCTCGTGTGGCCGAACGGTCTATATGACACTAAACGGTAATGCAAACGACCGTTTTCGTCCTCGTGTTGGCGGGGCCTAAGTACCTGCACTCAGTGTTTTCCTCTCTCTTCATGAGTCAATAATAACTTAACAATGAGACTTGAAATGTGAGATGACAGTGCTTTCATTTCCCAATTTTAAGAATGTCCGAGCCCTGCCTCCGTGTTGCTGAATCAGAGGAAGCTGCTGCTGAGAGGATATGTCCTTTTATTCTGCGAGCTCATCGAGTTTCACTGAAACGTCTCTCTGTGTTGAAGGGTTAGGGTCAGTGCAGAATCCCAGTATCAGGCTTCCTGTAAGAACAACACGTCTGTGCATCGTGTGAAGACCTTTTTTTGGAGTGAAGTGGAAGCATGTGTGTGCTTTTACGTGGCGTTGGAGTACATTGCATTTCGGTTGTTAAAAAATGCAAAGTCACGGTGGTTCCTGAGACAGAGTTTTACCATTACACGGCAGTAATTCAGTTTTTCCTCTGATCTAAAAGTGAAACCCTTCTAACCTTTAAGACTCCCCCGCTCTTTAAGATGTACTCGTATGCTTCAGGTTAATGTTTGACAGCGTGTCCGCAGAGTTTAAAGTGTCATCATATTAAAGGTTGAACATTGAAACTGACTGCAGCTCCCATTTTGGCATTTGGTGTTCTCCGCTGGTTGCCTCCTCTGACGGTCACTGTGGTGCAGAGCTGCACACGAGAATCACCTTTTACAAGACAGAGATCTTCTGACGTTTCAGGGGGGTTTACAACAAATGCATTTCGTCATTATTTCATCAAGGGTTCGTGACACCAAAGAGGTCATGTGTGACAAATTACAATTACATTTTTAAGTGTCTTAAAAGCTGAGTTGTATACCGTACTTTTTCGGACTATAAGTACAGCTAACGGCCACTAGGGAACCTCCCAAATCTATGGATTTTACAGGTAAATTAACCACCTTTAACCCTATGGGCTCTAGGACTGGCTCCATGGCTCCAGCAGGAAAAGCTGGAGGCCGGAAGAGAGTAGCGTGCCAAAGTAAAAGTGGAACCGAGAGACGGAACGAGCGCAAGACAGACGGACAAGTTAGCTGCGGTTTATATGCAGGTGCGCGTTATAGTCCGAAAGGTACGGTACTTAAATCATCCCATATCTTTATGAGACATGTGCAATTGTTTGGGTAAAGGTGTCACACTTGGAGCATCAGGGTTGTCTGCAATTGTCTTTTTCTAGTTTAAGGCCACATTTTTCCTGTAAACGTATACATCTTGGTGTTTTTAAACAAAACGCAAGGAGAAACTCCGATTATTTACCTGAAAATGCTTTATTCAGGGTTTCCTTATCAGGGTGTAATCACTAGGCTTTTAGTTTGAGAAGAGCAGTCTTTTCTGCTATGTAAAAAAGCACACGTTTCAGGGGGGTTTAAGGTTAAAACAAATGCATGTTGTCATTATTTCATCATGTTGGAAAGGGTTCGTCACACAATTTCATTTTTAACACATTTTCCTTTAAAAACTTATACATCTTAGTGTTTTGAAACAGGATGCTCGGAGAAAAACCCCTTTTTAATTGTTGATTGAGAAACCCGCTGTGACAGAAAAGTACAGTGTCCATTTAACTCAAAGGTGTCTTTTGAAATCCACAGTATGAGCAATGATGACTAAAGGCAAAACAAAAAGCAGAATTCTGAACCTGTGTCCCGGCAGAGAAAGATAACGATGACATGTTAATCTCGACCAGATATTCCTCTCTCAGCTGCTTTGAGAAAGTGTTGGTTTGTTTGCGTGTTTCAGGTCGGGACAATGCTTGTGAGAAAACGTCGTACATGTTCCTGCGTAAGGAGCTGCCGGTGCGTCTGGCCAACACCATGAGGGAGACCAACCTGCTGCCGGACCGCCTGCTGGGCATGCCCTCCGTCAGACTGGTGCAGAAATGGTACTTCCTCCAGACACTTCATATCGCTTCCTGTTGATGCGATTTATATCAGGGGTGTCCAAAATGTCTTTCACAGAGGGCCACATACAGGAAAACATACGAAGGCCTGGGCCACTCGCGAGAGGTATACTGCATCTTAAGTTCAGTTATAAGTCAGCAAAATCCATCAAAAGTAGGTCAATTATTCTTGATACTTGAATCTGCTTTCAGAGAGTTTCATTTAATTTGCTTTGTTCTAACAACAGATTGATTATCATGAGAGGAAATAGAAAGGGTTTGTTATGTATATAAGTTATTGGGCTTTTTTCTTATCGACTTAGACTTGCACCACTATTTAGACATACTTATGGCTATTTTACTAATATATATTTTAGACTGTACTGTAGTGTAAATATGCACATTGACATTGAATTTTATCTCCTCTGGTTTTACCACTCTTATTTATTTATTTTTTACTGCCAAAGAAATGTCGTTGTACTTTGTAAGATATATTCTATTCTATTCTATTTGTTACAACATATTTTCAAATGTAATCGACTGAATTTATTGTAAAGTGAGCTTATTGACACATGAACACTACTGTACTGTGGAATATATGTTTACAGATATATTTAATAAGTACGATACAAGAAAAGTTCCAGTTGTGGGCCGTATTCCATTATACCTTTTATAATCTGCCGTAGTTTGGACACCCTGTTTTATAGCGTTGTTAATGACTGCTCTTTGCCCTCTGACTGTTAAGGTACATGCAAAGCTTCGTGGAGCTGTTGGAGTATGAGAACAGAAAGCCGGAGGACCCTCAGGCTCTGAATGAGTGAGAGAACACCGTCTTTTATTAATGATTCACAAAATGCACGTTCAATATGTAAGCTGCAGATTTTGCGAGCTGGCTTTATGACTGCACGTAGACGTGCCGCCTGCACAGGTGCGCCGAGTGTTTTTAATGTCACCATGCCCCCGCAGGCAAAACATACAGATTAACAGATTAAAACATACAGGGATTTGGATAAGACCGTCACGCTTCCATGGAGACTGTGGATCACTGGAAATGAAAAGAACAGTGATAACAAGCTATCATGAGTCATCTTAATACTTTGTGAAGAAGTTTTAGAAAACAGTTGAAATGGACTTTCTAAAAAACTCTGACTGAGCTTTTTGAGCGCAATTTATTTCTTGATATTAAATGAAAGACAATTTTTTTTTATAATAGAAACTTGTGCATGATGTTTTCCAATGTCCAACCTCACTGAAGATCTCCGAATGACCAGAGATGGCAAAAGTACACACATCCTTTACTCAAGTAGAAGTACAGATACTCGTGTTCAACATGTAAGAAGTAGAAAGTACAGGTATTTGAGTTCAACATGTAAGAAGTAGAAAGTACAGGTATTTGAGTTCAACATGTAAGAAGTAGAAAGTACAGGTATTTGAGTTCAACATGTAAGAAGTAGAAAGTTCAGGTATTTGAGTTCAACAAGTAGAAAGTACAGGTATTTGAGTTCAACAAGTAGAAAGTACAGGTATTTGAGTTCAACATGTAAGAAGTAGAAAGTACAGGTATTTGAGTTCAACATGTAAGAAGTAGAAAGTACAGGTATTTGAGTTCAACATGAGAGAAGTAGAAAGTACAGGTATTTGAGTTCAACAAGTAGAAAGTACAGGTATTTGGGTTCAACATGTAAGAAGTAGAAAGTACAGGTATTTGAGTTCAACATGAGAGAAGTAGAAAGTACAGGTATTTGAGTTCAACATGTAAGAAGTAGAAAGTAGAGGTATTTGAGTTCAACATGTAAGAAGTAGAAAGTACAGGTATTTGAGTTCAACATGAGAGAAGTAGAAAGTACAGGTATTTGAGTTCAACAAGTAGAAAGTACAGGTATTTGAGTTCAACATGTAAGAAGTAGAAAGTACAGGTATTGGAGTTCAACATGTAAGAAGTAGAAAGTACAGGTATTTGAGTTCAACATGTAAGAAGTAGAAAGTACAGGTATTTGGGTTCAACATGTAAGAAGTAGAAAGTACAGGTATTTGAGTTCAACATGTGAGAAGTAGAAAGTACAGGTATTTGGGTTCAACATGTAAGAAGTAGAAAGTACAGGTATTTGGGTTCAACATGTAAGAAGTAGAAAGTACAGGTATTTTGGTTCAACATGTAAGAAGTAGAAAGTACAGGTATTTGGGTTCAACATGTAAGAAGTAGAAAGTACAGGTATTTGAGTTCAACATGTAAGAAGTAGAAAGTACAGGTATTTGAGTTCAACATGAGAGAAGTAGAAAGTACAGGTATTTGTGTTCAAAATGTAAAAAGTGGTCAGAAAAATAAGTAGTGGAGTAAAGTACTGACACCAGCACAATGCACTTAAGTATAGTAACGAAGTATTTGTACTCCACTTCTTCCCACCTCTGAGAATGACAGGTTGCTCATTGATGAGTTTGTTTAACTATTTATTTCCCCTTCTCATTACATGTTTGTAATCTATTCCTCAGTTTCCTGGACCTGTTGATTGAGATCCGTAACCGGCACAACGACGTGGTTCCCACCATGGCGGCGGGGGTCATCGAGTACAAGGAGAAGTTCGGCTTCGACCCGTTCATCAGCAGCAACATCCAGTACTTCCTGGACCGATTCTACACCAACCGCATCTCCTTCCGCATGCTCATCAACCAGCACAGTGAGTCCCAGAAACACCGCGCATCAGATATCAATGAAACATACAAATTCACTTTTCATTAAATAAAGAAATCCAATACTTCATAGTGCCTTGCCACAGCCTTCTGTACTGAACATGTATTCATCATTTTGGTGAACTATATTCAACATATTCCAGTTTATCCTAGAAGCTCGTAGATCTTTGTGACTGGCCCTTCTCTTCAAATCATTTCATTACACCACGAATACCGTCTGTTCCTGGGGGGGCTCGAGGTTTTGGAGAACATGTAGATCATGAGTATTTAACACATGATTTGTTAAATTCTTATTTTGAACTTTGGATACAATTAAACATGTCTTCATCATTTTTCAGCATATTCCAGTCAGTATCAGCGAAAGCACTCGTCTATCCGAGAAGCTTGTAGATTTCTGCGACTGATTTCTCATCAAACGGCTTTTATTTCATTATTTGTAATAACTTGTATTCCTTCTTTCTGCGCAGCTCTTCTGTTCGGTAACGACACAAACCCTGCACACCCCAAACACATCGGCAGCATCGACCCCACCTGCAGCGTGGCTGAAGTCGTCACTGGTGAGTTTAAAATCCTAATAATAATACAAACGTTACTGTTACGGATGGAACCGGTTCCAGTTGGAAATAAGGAAAATCGAGGCAGATAAGGAAGTCCGGATACGGCAGATGGAGCTAGACTCCGAGCTGCGCGCATCCGGTGCTTTTGGTCGGAGGAAGCTTTCCACTTCCTTCTCATCCCCCTGCCTTCAACGTAGTCCAAAATATAAGCGGTTGCTGCTCTTTCGCTAGAGGACGGTCTAAATTACGACTTAGTGAAGGGTGCCATTCTCAGGGTGTTTGAATTAGTTCCCGAAGCGAAACCACACAGCCAGAGCATTTGTGATCTATGAGTGAAATGTTTTTATTTTGAGTTATATCACAGCATTAGCAGCGGCACAAATCTAACAAGTTAATTTACTGTAAACGGCATGTTTATATCATAATAAAAGTTTCGCAGCGAGGATCCAGAGCTGCAGAAATGAATCTGAATGAAAACATGAACTCTCCTTCTTCCGTCCCGACTCGTGTTTTGCTTCCTCAGATGCCTACGACACAGCCCGGATGCTCTGTGAGAAATACTACCTAGCTGCTCCCAAGCTGAAGATTGAAGAGTTCAACAGTAAGAGATTCTGATTTTCTTTTCCTAATGTTTCACGAAATGTGTCTTACATCCCAAGATGTACACTTTTAAATAAATATCAACATTTCTTTTGACCAGAAATGTACACGACATAATATAACAATTGACATGAACCTTGACATGTGTTGCCAACACATTATTAAACTGGTGGAAGACGGTAACGTTTAGAAAAAGGCAAGTAGATCGATAGAAGCTGTGAAGGTACGGAGATGACATTAGTATGTGGTGCATTAAACATGAAGTTTATTATCATCAAACCAGCTTTGCGTGTTTGTTTTCTATCAACGCCATCAACCTGATAGGGACCGGTGATAACAACGAGGCTTCATGGCTAAATCTGGCACGAGTAGTGGTTCTGTAAATTAATAAATAAGTGCAAATATACATTTTTCTCACGCCTATTGTTGTTTTGCTCCAGTGAAGGCCCCTGATAAGCCCATCCAGGCGGTGTACGTTCCCTCTCATCTGTTCCACATGCTGTTCGAGCTCTTCAAGGTGAGAGTGTGCGGCATCGAGGGGGGGGGTCAGTAGATACCCTTTCATTGTAATTGAATTGCAGTGTGACTTTAACTCTATAAGCTCTTTTGCAGAACTCGATGAGAGCCACGGTGGAGCTTCACGAGGACAACGTGGAGGGGTTACCTCCAGTGAAGGCCAAGGTCACTCTGGGTAAAGAGGATCTCTCCGTGAGGGTAAATCACACACATACACACACACACACACACATATAAGTGTGTGTCCTTCCTCACGCTGCATCTGTGCCTCGTTCCTCCCTCAGATCAGCGACAGAGGAGGAGGAGTTCCCCTGAGGAAGATCGACCGTCTGTTTAACTACATGTACTCCACGGCTCCTACACCCAGCCTGGAGCCTGGCACTGTGCCACTGGTACACACACACACACACACACACACACACACACACCACACACACACACACACACACACACACACACACACACACACTTCATGTCTCTCCATTAGTGCTTGTCCTTAAACCTGCAGCCATTGGTCGACTCGGAGAATCAAGTCAAAATGTTTGGATAATCGGTCGTTTTTCATGCAGAAATGTCACGAAATGCAGTTTTCAGTCTGACAAATATTGATCTTGTCTTTGTTTTATAATAATTATGGGAATATCTTTGGGTTTGAACTAAAGAAACACTTTGGACATCTTACTTTTACATCATTTTACATAAAACACCAGTATTGACCCCGTGTGACCTTTTCAAAAGCTATTTTCACCGTACATTGCTCATGACTTCTGGGAAATCACATTCTGCCCCCCTCCCCCTCCTCCCCCTCGCCCCCCCCCAACAGGCTGGATTTGGCTACGGTTTGCCGATTTCCAGGCTCTACGCCCGATACTTCCAGGGGGATCTGAAACTGTACTCCATGGATGGCGTTGGCACCGACGCCGTCATCTATCTGAAGGTAAGGAGAGCCAGGGTGATGTGGAGCATGACTCGGGAAGGTCAAAGGTTGTGTGATATTTAAAGAGATATGCTAGTTTATCTTTTCGCTTTACTAGTGTAAGATGATTTCACTCTCATTTGTACAACAAGGATGGAGCAAGAGCCAGAATTAGCTTAGCTAGGCTTAGCATGAAGACGGCAAGCAAAGTCAACATTTAATACAAATCTATTTTCCTCCAACTCTAGGGATTACTTCTTAAAGTTGACTTGGCTTTATAATGATATAACAGATGTGGAAATGCCAAATAATTCACATTTCATGTTTCCTCCTGCACGTCTCGCAGGAGGTTATGGCTACTCAGAAGTGAATGTTTTGGCATAGAGTTTATTATATCTGAATTTAATTCCAATAAGTTAAAAGGCTCCTGTTGCATTTCTTTACCAACATATTTTGACTGTTCCATAAGACGGAGTATTAGGGCCACACGAGAATAAAGTCGTAGTTCCATAAGTGACTTGAGAAGGAGACAACAGCAGCGTCCTGCAATCAAATGAGGAACGTGGAGCATCTTGTGAAGCAGCACTTTAGTTTAGGTTTCTCAAATAACGAAATATCAGATTATCAAAAGTATTAGAACTTTGAAAAGGTAGTGCAAGAAACTATGTCTATTATTTCGAAGAAAGAACCAAACGGACTTGGAGGAGATTGTCTCCGTTCTGGGCGACTACAAGACTATCGTTGGTCACATCTACGAGCTGTTCAAAGGGGATTTGTTGTTTCACAAGAAACGATGAGACTTGTAATCAAGGCTTTGAATCCAGAAGGAGTCGAGCGATAGCCTTGTAGTGGAATCGGAATGAGCTCCCATTGACATCAGGACAGCAGATAGTTCACACATCTTCTGGCGCGGACTGAAAACGTATCTCTTTCGACTCCACCTCGAGCGATAGAATTACTAACAAAGCACTTATATACTAACAAAGGACTGGCTTACCTAAAGCCAGTTGAGTAACACTTGAAATGTTTTAGCTCTATGAAGCCTGATGTACTTTATGATTCTGTTTTCTTCAAGTTTGTATCTTGTTGGTCGAACGCACTTATTGTAAGTCGCTTTGGATAAAAGCGTCAGCTAAATGTAATGTAATGTAGTCGGCCAGAACCATTTCCTCCTGCAGAAAGGAGACAATCTCCAAGTCCGCTTCTCAAGTCACTCGTGAAACTACGACTTTAATCTCGTAATTATTACTTTATATTCTCGTATTATTACGACTTTATTCTCGAAATTGTGGCCCTAATACTCCGTCGTAGTTCCAACATGGGAGACACCAGTGGCGGCTGGTGGAAAATATTTTTCGTGGGGCTATGGAAATGGTGTGCAAACCTACAAGGGGGGTCCGGGGGAATGGTCCCCCAGAAGATTTTCTTTTTTTTGTTTGGTTTCCATGGTAACGCGTCCCTTTAGTAGCGCGCAACTCAAAGTCTGAGAGGGTGAGGAAAATAGTCACAGAAAACTGAACAAGAATCGACAACTCGACCCTCTGCTCACTCCTTTCCTGTAAAATACAGGTCCAGCCCACACATAGGCTCCATGGTGCTACAGGCATTGCCCTTACAATACAATAAGCATGTAAATGTTAATCTACAGCTCCGGAGATCCACTAGTCTCCACCTGCAGACGCAGCCATCCTCATCAACTATACTGTAGCGTCACCTTGGATACGAGTCCAAACAACTCACAGGCTGTACCGGGCGCTGAAATTACCGCCCTTTGAGCATCAGATCTGATGACGCTGATTGGCTGAAATTATGTTTCGGCGGCATAGTTTACAGATAGCAACAGTCAGCAATGTGTTGGCTGCTGCTGGGGCTGAGTGAGGGCTCCTTTCTTACCGCCCACACGAGAGAGGGTAATGATACACGCCGGCAGTACTTTAGACATCGTAACACAAAAACGAGATTTTATTGTAGATTATACATTTTACTGATGCCAACTAATATTTACCTTGTTCATTAAAATAAAAATAAAAATATATTTTTTAATTTATTTTTAAATTTATTTTTTATTTTGAATGACAATCAAACATGTGGGAAGGGGGGGGGGCGGCGCCCCTATGGGCCGGCCGCACTGGCAGACACGCAGATACACGTTAAAATCGTAAATTTGGTATTTTCTACATTTTAAAAAAAACAAAAAATGTTTTATTGTCTTCGTTTTGAATAACCTGCATGTTTAAAGTTTGTGATGGGAAAGTACAGAACACGGTTTCACACATACGCACATGCTATTTTATTTTATTTACAAAGGCAGAGTAGGGGGGTATAAGGGCAGGCGACCAATGAAACTGATCTCTGAGCAGTTGACCAATCACAACGGAGCCGGCCAGCTAATCAATCAGAGCAGACTGGCCTCTGGTTTCAGACAGAGGGTGAAAAGAGGTGCTGCAGCACAGGCAGTATGAGGAAACAATAAAGAGCTTTAAACATTAAAGCATGGAGACATGTCCCAGTGGAGACACTACACAATGATATACACCTGAACACCAGCAGGAGAGGACTCTTTAAAGTAGAGACACTACATACTGATATACACCTGAACATCAGCAGGAGAGGACTCTTTAAAGTAGAGACACTACATACTGATATACACCTGAACATCAGCAGGAGAGGACTCTTTAAAGTAGAGACACTACATACTGATATACACCTGAACATCAGCAGGAGAGGACTCTTTAAAGTAGAGACACTACACAATGATATACACCTGAACATCAGCAGGAGAGGACTCTTTAAAGTGGAGACACTACATACTGATATACACCTGAGCATCAGCAGGAGAGGACTCTTTAAAGTAGAGACTGATATACACCTGAACATGAGCCTTATATGTCGTCTTTTAAAGATAATTAACCGTGAGTTCTCATCGTCCCGTGTCTTTTTTCTCCAGGCTCTCTCCAGCGAGTCCTTCGAGCGTCTTCCCGTCTTCAACAAGTCTGCGCTGCGACACTACAAGACGAGCCCCGAGGCGGACGACTGGAGCAACCCCAGCCGAGAGCCAAGAGACGCCAGCAAGTCCAATTACAAAGCCAAGCGATAACTCTGACCCCCTGCTGGGAGCGTGCACGATGAAGCGTTGCCCTTGGGTGAACGCTCTGATCAGACCTGCTTTAACATTCCTGATGTGTGGACCCAATTGTATGACTTATTTCTGCACCCAAAGACAATGAGATTCATCCGCGTAGCTTTTATTGTCGTGGCACCTTTTCTTTGTTGAGGGAAGGTTTTCTGTCTCTACCGCTCAAACACCGGCAGAGACAGAGAGGTTTGAGTTTCAGTGCAGATGGGAAGAATAGGAGGTTTCATGTCCTTCCTTTTGGGAGACACTTTTGAACCGAGCGCACAATCAGGCCAGTGTGTCGTTGGCAGAGTAAACGCTAGTTTTGTATTTAAGCTTGAGAACATAGAGAAACTGTTTTGGGAACATTAAAGAAAGCCATGCATCAAGAGCA
Organism: Champsocephalus esox; assembly: GCA_036324585.1. NCBI lineage: Eukaryota > Metazoa > Chordata > Actinopteri > Perciformes > Channichthyidae > Champsocephalus > Champsocephalus esox. Next base: position 10,610,017 of record CM070496.1, on the reverse strand, counting down.
CGATTTATATTTAAAGATCTCGAAGTTTTATTTTAAAGAGAGAAGTTCTTATTCTAGTTTTGTTATGTTTTAAAAAGCTGCCTTGAAGGCTGTGGAGATTTAAGATCATTAACAATGGGAGAATATTTTAGTTTCTATTTTACATCTTCACTCCTTTAAGTCAACTGTACGCCCACCTAAGCTAGGGCTGCAACCAATACATATTTTAGGTATCGATTAATTAATTATTCTCTCGATAATTGTTTGGTATGTAAAGCAGCAAAGATTAGTCCAAAATGTCCTCTAAAGTCAAAGCTGATGTCTTTACATGTTGAGCTTTGTCAGTCACCTACTTGATATGATATGAAACAAAGACAAGCAAGGCAAGTTTATTTATATTGCACCTTTCAACACAAGGCAGTTCAAAGTGCTGATCAAATCTGACCAAAATAGTTTGATTATTTGTATTCTAACCCCTGTAATTTACACACACTATTGATCGACAATACTGAGGGACATTTCTGCTCTCATACCTTCTACTTTTGGTATTATGTTATGAATGAGTTATGAACACAGTTTGTGTATTTTTGTTTTTATCACCATTTTCCTTTTAAGCGAAGAACACAGGGTTTCATTGTTATCGTTGAAATTGAAACGGCATTAACTGTTCAAATGGTATCTTACTGTAATGTTTATTTAAACAAATGAAATCAAGTCTTTAGAAAGAGAGTTGGGGTAAATATCAACTTAATTCTGAATAATCCGATTTTCTTCTTCTGAATGTTAAATGTAAGACTCAATTATCTGATCTAAATTATCTTTGTACTAAATGATAGCGCTAAACACTTGATTTTTGTCACACGAATCACATGAAGGGAACTTATTTGTGCGCCTTCTGACCCAAAGTGTATATTCTTCCTTCAAATAGCTTCACACAATCACATCATACCTACTTTTTTGGACACACAGAAGATTAATTATGATCTTCAGAGTTCCAAGGTCACCACTTGTATCCGAACACCTTCATACACTGAACACAAATATAAACGCAACACTTTTGTTTTTGCTCCCATTCTTCATGAGATGAACTCAAAGATCTAAAACATTTTCTATAAACACAAAATAACCATTTCTCTCAAATATTGTTCACAAATCTGAAAAGATCTGTGATAGTGAGCACTTCTGCTCACGATGCTGGTTAGACAACATGATTATTGCACAGGTGTGCTTTAGGCTGGCCACGATAAAAGGCCACTCTGAAACGTGCAGTTTTGCTTTATTGGGGGGGTCTGGGGGGTCCAAAAACCAGGCAGTATCTGGTGTGAGGGGTAGGGGTAGGGTTAGGGTAATGTTGTGAATCGAGTGGCCCGTGGTGGTGGTGGGGTTATGGTATGGGCATGCGTATGTAATGGACGACGAACACAGGCCACTTGATTCACAACATTACCCAACCCTAACCCTACCCCTACCCCTCACACCAGATACTGCCTGGTTTTCGGACCCCCCCAATAAAGCAAAACTGCACGTTTCAGAGTGGCCTTTTAGTGTGGCCAGCCTAAGGCACACCTGTGCAATAATCATGCTGTCTAATCAGCATCTTGATATGCCACGCCTGTGAGGTGGGATGGATTATCTCGGCAAAGGAGAAGTGCTCACTATCACACATTCTTTCAGATTTGTGAACAATATTTGAGAGAAATGGTTATTTTGTGCATATAGAAAATGTTTTAGATCTGAAGTGACTTCCTTCTCTCGTCTCCTTCAACTCCCTCTGATCCCAAAAGAAAGGAGAGTAGCTGAAGAGTTCATCACTGCCGATGCCTTCAAACCTGCCAGTCTCCCTGAGGGACAAACCTGCAGTAACGAGTGTTAGACGCTCAGAGAAACTGTCACCACCTGTAATCACATTTAACAGCTAAGTTTGAATTGTGTGATCTTAAGAGGCGTCTTGAGCCTTTACTGTTCAAGACTACTTTGTGTATTTGAGTAAATATTGTGTATACAACGATGTGTTTGCAGTACAGTGTGGAGTGATCTCTGTTTTCTATCCTGCTGTACCTCCAGCTTTGTGCATGAACCCCTTGTGTGTAGGCGGTCATGAACAAATATGCAAAATGGTGATCGAGCGGTCTGATATCAGCACGAGACAATAAATAACATGTTGCTGTTGTGTGCCATTTTCCTGCATCGTTTGTTTGGATAAAAAGGCGAAATGCACTTTCAATTCACGTTTGGTTATAGATTTTTTTATTTACAGATCAAGCCGTTTGAACATTGAGATTTAAAAGATAAAAAAAGACACATTCCCAAAGTTTGTACATATAGTGCAGATTAACATGTAGTGCGTACAGGACGTTAAGGTCTCTACATTGCATTAGAGTATTTATTGTATGATTGGAGAAAAAGTTATTACGTACATCTAGCGACTAAAAACATGATGATCCGGCTGCTGACAGTTCACCTGGAGGGCTTATTGTTTATTTCAAGTATCTTCAGAGTCCGAGAGAAAGGCTGCATCTCCAAGTTTGCCGGGTTTGATGAACAGCTGACATCAAAATCCAAAGAGCAACGATGTCCGCTAAACATTGAGAGATAAAACATGGCAAACCTTCAAATGATACATGGCTAGTTAGGCTGAACATCCACACATGTTCCTCTAATACCTGTGATGTTTGTGTGTCCTAATGTGATGGTTAGGGAAATTAGGGTGATCACGATGACTCTCTACTCGTCTCAGAGACTCGGTGTACATTCAAGAAGCTAATAAAGTTTTACGGATCAAAAGAGGCGTGTTTAATTTAAAACAGACCTCATTTCAAAACTCTTGATATTCACTACTTAGATTATATCGTTTGATTTCAAACAAAGCTGTACAACAGAGGTGATCAAACCACCTCCCAGACTCAGAGCGTTTGGACTCCGCTAATCCCGCAGGGTGGTTTTAACTTCCTATGATTTTCTGAATGATTAGTCTTTATCTGTTTTAGTGGCGTGGGAACAAAGACTCATGGATCGCTGGTTTTATTCTCCTCGCCAGCCGTGTATGCTTAAAGGGTGCAAACTAGCTGATTATGTGTTCTAGTGCCAACACGTCACCTCTGCTAATCTACGACGTGCAGTCTTTAATTCCTAACTCTCAGTTCAGCAGGTACTAAATGAGCGCGCGATGAATCCTGTCCATGTGGAGCTGAACGTCACACAGTGTGTGTGTGTGTGTGTGTCTTTTCACATCGAGTGGTGACAGAACTGTCAATGAACAGAACAGGACAGTGAGGTGGTGCCATGAAGGCTGTCGGACAGTCTCTCCACAAAAAGCTAATCCTCCTGAAAGATGCCGCAAAGCATTCTGGACCTTCTCGCAAATCCTCTTCTTCCTGTGCGATGATGGCTTCTTAGCTCTGCAGCACAGAACTTCATTTCCCATGATCCCCTTCTTCTTTGCATTCTAGCTACTTCATTGAGGATAAAGTGTTTCAGTATCCAGCCAGGTGTGTGTATGTGTTCGTGTGTGTCTGTGTCTGTGTGTGTGTGAGCAGTTCCCAGGTGGTGTACTGTGAGTGAAGTGTGTGTGTATACGTCGACATGTATGTGTGTGTGTGTGTGTGTGTGTGTGTGTGTGTGTGTGTGCGTGTGTGTGTGTGTAGTTCCCAGGCATTGTACTGTGAGTGAAGTGTGTGAATGTTTGTGTGTGTGTGTGTGTGTGTCCATCACAGTCCATCTACTTCTCGTCTTCGTCCCCTTCACTCATGCTGCTGATGGAGGCCGACGCTCCTTTGGGGGAGTTTGGGGACGATGGCCGTGCGTTGTGCCAGCGGGCGGGGAGGCAGGGGGGGGGACGGGGAGCGCTGGGGGGAGAGTTCGCGGGGGGGGCTGTTGCAGGGAGACCCTCGGGGGGACAGAGCGTAGGACAGCATCCGTCCACTGCGCTCCTGAAACACCTGTTTCTATACAGGGGGAGGAACACAGTCAATGCTGGCTCAATGCAAGGTTCAAGGCTTTTAACACGAGTGTAGTTATGGCAATGTAAATCTTAGGTCCTCCAACCGTGCAACACAATAAAACAGATAACATAGTACGGGTAAATACAAATAAAATAGAATAGAAATAGTGCAAGAATAGTCTATATCAGGGGTGTCCAAACTACGGCCCGCGGACCATTTTGAATCGGCCCTCAGCAAATTAAAAAAGTATAATGTAATACGGCCCACAAACGAAACTTGTGCTTGTCTTACAGTATATTGTATTTCTTGAACATATACAGTATGTACAAATATCGCACCGTATTATTCAGGCGGCCACTTTTCAAATAAATTCAGTCAGTTAAAGTTGAAAACATTTTCTAACAAATCTTAGTTGATAAAAAAAGCCAAATAACTTTTTAACATAGCAAGTTTGAAATACACCCTTCCCATTTCCCCCATAAGCAAAATGAGACTTCTGTTTTAAGGGATGAGCTGTACACTTTTAGGAACAAAATAAAGTAAACCTATGGATATATGTGAGGGATTTACTTGACCTATATTTGATTGATTGTGCTGACTTATAACTTAACTTATGAGGCAATAAACCTCTCCTCTAGTGAGTGGCCCAGCCCTTCGTATATTTTTCTGTATGTGGTCCTCGGTGAAAAAAGTTTGGACACCCCTGGTCTATATGCAAGGAATTGGAATATGATATATAAGATAAATAGGTTTTTTTAAAGTCGCAAACAGATGGATGTTCTTTCAAAAGAGTCTGTGGAATGAAACTGTCCCTGACTCTGGTGGTTTTAGACCTGATAGACTTTAAATTGCACTTTACATTGAACATATGTTATTACCAGAGGTGGGGGAAGTACTCCCATATTGTACTTGAGTAAAAGTAGAAGTACTAGAGTGCAGGAATATCTGTTACAAGTCCTTTATTAAAGAAGAGTAACTTACCCAGGTCCCGTCGGGTCCAAACAGTTCCAGGAAGTTTCCGATGAACTCTCTGGATTTCTCCTCCCACTTCTGGATGAGGTCGGCGCTCTTCTCCTCCACCCGGTAGACAAAGTGTTTGCTCTTCTCCTCCACCGTGCGCACCTTCTCCTTCATCCGGTCCACCTGGTTCTGCAGCCGGTACTTCTTCTCCTGAGGGGAGGCAGAGGTGAGGAAAATAAAAATGTAGATTTGTGACAAATCGTAAAGGCTCAGTCACTGGTACCTTTTCATTCACAAAGCCATGTTGGATAAACTGCCATCGTATATCTGCTCCCTGATCTCTCGGCGAATTGAAAGTACGTATTGCCGGAGATCGCATGCTGTGGTTTTATTAAATGTACCAAGTGCTAGGACTGTCTTAGGGAGACAGCTTTCAGATGTGCAGCTCCTCTAACTTGGAACATTACCAAGCTAGCACCACGACATGTTTGTAAAGCTCGGTTGGATGCTGCTCACTCAGATGCTGTTGGTACCTGGACATGTGGATAGATATGTAAATTGTAATCCCTGCACATGTTGCTGTGTGATGTCCTTTTGTTGTTATGTTTATGTCTTCTTGTGGAACCTACTGCTGCAGGTTTCCCTTGAAAAAGAGACCATTGATTTCAATGGGATTTCACCTGGATAAATAAAGGTTTTTGAATTGAAGTAGTTCAATCTGAATCTTTATTAAGCTTTGTACGCTGACTGGTTGAACTTGTAGTGAAGTTGCCTAAAACGTATTAACCAATGTGTCTGCTCTTTTTGACTGTGGACTGTAACATGTGTCTGCCTTCATGTAAGCAAAGGATGTAACTTCTTCTCCTGAGGGGAGGTGAGGAAAGTAAATTGTTAAAAAAGCTTTGAGATCCCTGAATAAATCTAAATCTTAGGCTTTGTAACCTGAGATGTCGTAAAGTATCTAAAACGTATTCTAACCCATGTGTCACCTTCAAATGTTGCTTGCCATAACATGTTATATTCATTATGTTTTTAAACCAACGTTACTTCCAGATATTCATAATTATCCGACACTTCTTTACAGAATGTTTCCTGAATATTTAGGACCTTTGATGACATACCAATTATGCTAAAATAATCTTGTATGGATGATACAGAGATGATGACATCTAGTGGCTTCACTTCCTGCCCCAGTGTGTTTCTCTTCCCTGATTGGTTCACCTGTTCTTAATAACCCTTCCTCACGCAACGAGACATTACATACAGTAAATAAAGAAGAAAGGAAAGACAAATACATTTTGATACTTCAGATTAAGTATTTTTTAAATATCAAATTAGTTTTATATTTTATATTAGCTAATATATTGTTATCTTGATAGAAAAAGTACAAAATGTGGTTTGGAGTCAGCCCGTTTCTTGTTATGGATATGAAATGTCCCTAAAAATAAAATTAACTGCACCAAATGACAAAATCTGCATCCACACGATCATCCCTGAAGTACGTAAGCATGTCTTTGTCCTGGAGTTAAACCTTTTGTCCCATCTTTTTCTAATAAAGCATTCTACCAACAATGTTCTACAATACAAGCATTCATAAGATAAATGGCCAATAGTCTCTTCTTGTAGATTACAACATGTACAGGAATATTCAACATCAAGTCCAAATCGTTGCCGTGTCTTTTTTGCTGGATATATTATGTGTAACATTTTTAAAAGAAACCTAATATGTGTAATGTGTACTTGTAAAGCGCTTTGAGCACCTGTAAAAGCGCTCTAATAAAAAATGTAATGCATTATTATTATTATTATTATTATTATTATTATTAGTCCTTCTACTTTCCTAGTCAAGTGTTTGTTTTGTCGGCTTTTTTGAACTTTTGACCCCTATTGAAGTAAAGACTGTTACATCCAGCATTTGTGTCAATTGTCAAGCATTTGAGTCCGTTTCCGGCCGGTACAAAAGTCACACCTTGACATGCTGGTGCTCTTACGTTGATGTAGCTGACGTTGAGCTCCTTGGCCGTGTATCCTCGTTGGAGGTTGCGTCGGGCGTAGACGTCGTAGTCTCTGACGATCCTGGTGATCAGGTCCGATGTGGAGATGCCTTCTGTCCGCTGAGTAGGAACGAACATGCCTGAAACACACACGTGGAAACACGAAGCTTTCAAACGGCTCGAGGTACATTCGACTGGAAGGAGACAGAACACCTTCCTGGAACACCGACCTGCCTCCTTGATGTGTTTGTAGACATCCTCACTCCCGGCCGAGGAGTACGGGATGTCATCGTGAGCCACAAAATCGATCTGAGGAACATGAAAGGACATGACTGTGAAGCAGAAGACTCTGGAAAATATAAACACTTAAAGTACGTGCCAAGGGTTGGGTCATAAACACACAGGTGTCTCACCCCGGGTAAACGGTGCCAGAAGTTTCCACAAAGACTCTTAAAGGTCCCCTATTATGCAAATTCTCCATGTCTCTACTACATCAACATGTGTGTCCTCTTCTCCATGTCTCTTCTACATAAACATGTGTCCCCTCTTCTTCATGTCTCTTCTACATCAACATGTGTCCCCTCTTCTTCATGTCTCTTCTACATCAACATGTGTCCCCTCTTCTTCATGTCTCTTCTACATCAACATGTCCCCTCTTCTTCATGTCTCTTCTACATCAACATGTCCCCTCTTCTTCATGTCTCTTCTACATCAACATGTGTCCCCTCTGTGGAAAGACAGAACGATTTTCTCTCTTTTTGATCCATTTCTATAAAAACCTGTCTGAAAATGAGCTGATCAGATTTTGGCCACTTTATGATGTCATAACGACTTTTTGGCTTGAGTAACCATTAGCCAATCAGCATCCAAGGTAACCCCCCCCAGAGAATCAGCACTTTTGAAACAGGGCTGAAACAGAGGGGATTATGGGATGATGCAAGGTCCCAGGTCACGGCCATTTCTACTGATCATAATTCCATTGTTGAGGTCTACTAGAATACATTATATTCTGCAATTTTCCAAACTCACATTGGTTTCTCACAGCATCTCTGTAGTGTGTGTATTCACTCTCTGTCCTACACGGCTTGTTGGAGCTCCTGCCCCCCCCCCTCCCTGTGAGCCCTGTGGCCGCCTGCGAGACAGCGAGACACAGCGAAACAGCGAGACACAGCGAAACCCAGCCCGAAGGTTTGTGTGTGTGCTCAAGCTGAGTTCCGCAGTGTCTCGTAACGGCTCCGCGGACGTTACGTTACGTTACGTCACTATACCCAAAAAGTAAAAAATGGAAAAAGAGAAATGTCCAACAAGGCGTTCTGGGGCAGCAGACAGGTCTTCTCTGAGTTAGAGCTTTACTCGCTACAGGGTGCACTTTGAGGGATTTGACTCTGCAGACCGTTCACATGCAGAACCCCCTTCATGACACAAGGGGACGGGTGATAACCGGAAAAGCATGACATGGGACCTTTAAGAGCTATTCCTAAAGCTCACACACACACACACACACACACACACACACACACACACACACACACCTTGTGTTTCTCGAGGAACTCCGGTGTGAGAGTCCAGGGGGCGTCTCTCAGAACCTCGTCCACGTAGCGGCAGTGTCTCAGTGCTTCGTAACGCTCGAACTCCGTCATCACCGTGAAGCCCTTAAACTTGTGGGTCAGCTCGTCACTGCACACTGAGCCAAACACACAGAGGCTAATTAATCACCGTGATACAAATCTGGAGGGATATTTGGAGGATTTAAGGGTGTGTGTGAGTGTGTGTGTGTGTGTGTGTGTGTACCTCCTACTATGAGGTAGGTGTTGGGGAAAAGGTTCTTGGCCTGCATGAGAGCACGAGCGTGCCCCGAGTGGAAGAGGTCGAAGATGCCATCTGCGTACACTCTGACGGGCCGGTCCACTGAAGACACACAAGAGTACAACACGTCACAACTAAAGCCCTTATCATGGCGAGAGGAATTCTGCTTCTTTTTGTAGTCGTTGCAGTCATTTTGAGTATCTTTTATTTAATAGCCTGTTCATGCTCTTTTCCTATATCCTTTAAACATGTCTTTGTAGTCTTATTGTGTTTCCTTGTAGTTATTTGGAATCTCGTTGTAATTGCTATGTGTCTCTTGGAAGCCATTTATTGTCTCTTTTTAGTCCTTTAAGTCGCTTGTCTTGCTTCGTAGTCTTACAACTATAGTGTCTCTTTGTAGTTCTGTTGTTTCTCATTAGCCGCTTTCACACCAAGTACTTTGCCGTACTTAGTGCCCCGGCACCAATCGCGTTCACACCGGAGTACTTTTCCCTGAGTGAAGATTACACAAATGAAGCCGCTGACGTCACTTCTTCTTCTTCTGCTTTGGGTTTACCACTTCACGGCGCATACTGCCACCCGAAGTCCCCGGCCGGAAGTCCCCGGAGTTGGGGACTGGCTTCAGTTTGTGTTGCCATAAGTTATTCTCTCTGCGTTGGTGCGCGGGGCTAATGCTAATAATGCTAATAATGCTAATGCCAGCAAATACAATGGCGGCTTTTTTTAACTTTTCAGAGTTTTACGGGGCGAGGTTTGCAATTCGCCCAGCCAATCAGAAATTGGTACTTTTTTGGTACCACCTCTAGGCACTGAAAATGGGGGTAAAAGTTCCCGGCACTCTAAAGTACTCTTTTTGGTGTGAACGCGACATAAGGGGTACTAACGGAACTAAGCGGGAAAAGTACTCCGGTGTGAACGCGTCTTTTGTAGTCAGTTTGTGTCTCTTTGTAGTTCTGTGTGTGGCTTTGTAGTCAGTTTGTGTCTCTTTGTAGTTCTTTGTGTGACTTTGTAGTCTTTTAGTGTCTCTTTGTAGTTCTGTGTGTGGCTTTGTAGTCAGTTTGTGTCTCTTTGTAGTTCTTTGTGTGGCTTTGTAGTCTTTTAGTGTCTCTTTGTAGTTCTTTGTGTGACTTTGTAGTCTTTTAGTGTCTCTTTGTAGTTCTGTGTGTGGTTTTGTAGTCAGTTTGTGTCTCTTTGTAGTTCTTTGTGTGGCTTTGTAGTCTTTTAGTGTCTCTTTGTAGTTCTTTGTGTGGCTTTGTAGTCTTTTAGTGTCTCTTTGTAGTTCTGTGTGTGGCTTTGTAGTCTTTTAGTGTCTCTTTGTAGTTCTGTGTGTGGCTTTGTAGTCTTTTAGTGTCTCTTTGTAGTTCTGTGTGTGGCTTTGTAGTCTTTTAGTGTCTCTTTGTAGTTCTAGGATTAGGGTTAGAGGTTGCATTGTCTCCTTCATATTTTTTTTGTAGTTTAATAATCTCATGGTAATATCTTATTGTTTTTGTTTCTTGACAGCCAGGGCCCATCAGGAGTAGCAGTTCTGGTAAAAGAGATGAGCACTAGTGTAATAGTAGTAGTAGCAGTAATAGCAGTAGCAAAAGTAGTAGTTGTGATATTCGGAGTAACTTCAGAGGAAACAGTCGATGCAGTCGTTGAAGTAAAGTCACAGTATAGTAGTAGAAAAGCAAAAGCAGTTGCTAATAAATGCATATAATGAAGATAAAGATGATAGTTGTAAGAAGGAGGGGCAGGAGCAGGTCTTCTCTCTAGCACTCACAGTACAATGACCTCTCTTATCGCTAACGTCCTTGCAGGATTCTTGCTATTTCAGTTTGTTTCTTTTCTGGTTGGACGCACTGAGTCTCTTTGTGTGAAGGTGTCAGCTAAATGAAATGCTCTCCTGTACCTGGGGTGCCTCTGCGGGCCTGAGCGATGGTGAGCTTCTCATGAGGGGCGCGACAATCACAACTGCTCTCCCTGGCAAAGATGGCCGGCTTTGTCAGAGTCTGGAGGAGAAGGAGACGGGGTTATATATATATAATGCAGCTCATGTGTCTCACTGTGACGGATGTCCACCCCCCATCCCTTCTGTGGTACCTAACGTCTCCCTTTCCACATTTACAGTGACCTCCATTAGGTTACCCTGACCGAAGCCGATGCATGATCCATATTTGGGACAGCTGCACTCGGGGTTATTGATCATGTGTGCAGACATGTAGCCTACTTCTATGTGCATTACAATGTGGAATAAACAAGGGCAGAGCTGTCGAGAGTAACATGCAAAGGAAAGAAGAACCCGAAGATGTGAATCCAGTGGGGATTTGCACGGGGAGAAACCCATACATGAATGTAAATTAACAGCGACAAGGAAACAAAGGCAGACAAGGACGAGTCGGATCGCAGACGATGCCGGTTGGTGCTTGTCGACGGCTACATCAAGGTTAAAGCGTTGCAACGCCTGGAAACTGTGTCTTTGTCTGCCATCTGTTGACTGCGGGGTATAGTCACTGGATGTGAAAGGGGAGTGTGCACGGAGCAGAAAGCAGTGGGAGGGTGAGAGGAGGATGAAAATAAAATGGAAACAGTTTCGGTCTCTGTGGACAACGGAGAAAACCCACGTCATCGCATCCTCCAGGAACAGCAACAAACAGACCGGGGGACACAGACGGGGACGGGCGAATGTAAAATCAGCGCTTTTAATAACAGGGCAGAGAAAGGGATAGTTTGATATATTGTTAGAATATTTTCAGATTTAATATTTTTAGAGCCACGCCACTCCTTTGACAACGAGAGATTTTACTTCACTTAACCTTCATGCTCAACAAAATCAGTTTGATGGCAGTTTTTTTCAAATTCTTCTCTCAGGTTTCTGACAGTTTGCATGTGGTGTTTTGAACTTTAGAATAACATACAACACTTTCCTCTGACAGGGAATGATGACTTTTGGGCAAGGAAGATTAACTTACATTTTTGCTTAGCCCTTATAATATATAAAACATGACACTATCTTGCACGATTCAAGTTTCAATTGTGTTTAGATATTATACGATTTGTCTGTGGTTTGTTTAGCACTATATTTTCTTTGCTAACTGTGTGAAGCACTTTGGTTTTCTGTTTGATAAGTGCTTTATAAACACATACACAACATCTTTCCTTATAATGTGTAATCCTTCATGGTGATTTCTGTATTGTGCTGAGGTTGATGAAATGCACTTCAGTATATGAATCGCTGATTAATCAGAAATGTTGGCTGCAATTTAAAAGACTATCTGCATGCAAGGAACAGAATATATGAAAGCCAGAGTCACAGCTGCAGGAGGAGACGGAAGGCATTCATGTTTTAACACGGCTTTAAATGTGAGACCAGCTTTCACATCCGCTTCCCTTGGTTTTTCAGATTGAACATTTCGTTTCTCTGCAAACTGTGGGTATCCAGTGCTAGCTATTAGAGCTACAACAGAAAGCATCATGAGGAGGTGCTGAGGATGCACCCATGATGCTTTGGGCCCGGTGGGAAAAGGGGAGTGGCTTATTCTAATTCTCAGGATCAAAAAAGGGAGGAAGTCTTTACTCGTCCTGACTTTCATGCAAATATATCGAGTTCAAAACATCCGAGGTACAAAACTGAAGCTGCAGTGGATTCAATGTTGGTTTGATAACCTGTGTCTGGCATATTTAGGTGCTGACCAGAGCCTCAAACTCCTACACTGGATGCTGCATTTGAAAAGATGCCGCAAGATTAAGCTTGACATTTATTTTTGTAACACCGCTTTCAATTTGAGACTCCTTGAATGGATTTCACACCCGCCTTTCTTGCACACCTGCTTTTCAGATCGCATTTGAACATTTTGTCCGGTCATGCTAAGCGCTTCGAGCTGTCGGTAAACAGTGCTAGCCATCATAGCAACAACAAGGGAGGAGATGCTGAGGATGCAGGAGGCGACGCTGAGGATGCACCCTCACCACCTCTGATTCCTCGGGGTGGCTGACACCAGCACAGAGCAGATGGGGAAACTCACACGGGCCTATCAGTAAAGCCCGCTCTGGCCCAAGCAGAGAACATCTGGCCTAAGAGGGATTACACCGAGAGTGAGGACGAGGGTGGAGGGAAGGGATGAGGAGACACGATGAGGAATAACACTCTCCTTCCTGCTGCAATGTCCCCCCAGCATCCACGGCCATTGTGTGAACCCCCTCCTTCTCTGGCAACACACGCTGCTGTCCACTCAGCAGTCTGGGCATATACCCCAGCTAAAGACAGGATCTGTTTCGTAACAGGGGAGGGGGCAGGAGCCTTTGTTTGCCTCCCTGTCACACACACACACACACACACACACACACACACACACACACACACACACACACACACACACACACACACACACACACACACACACACACTGCATACAAACACAGAAAAATACAGATTTGGATGCCCTACCGTCCGTGGATGAGGGCAGGTGTGCTCGAGCTCCTCCATGATTCCCAAAGACTCATGGGATGCGGCTTTGGTCCCTCTGTAATGTGACTCAGCATCAGTAAGAGACGCTGCCTCTCTCCTCCTCTTCACCCCTGTGTCTCTTTCTCCCTCCTCTCTTGCCCCGCCCACTCCCCGCTCTCTCTCTCCTCCTCTCTGATGCCCTGCTGCACAGAGCTGGGAGGAGGGATCACTCCGAAGCTAATTCTCAGGACCATAACAATAAAGAATTCTGCCGTAATCTGGGGTTTCTTGCACATATGTTCCTTTTAAAGCATCCAGGGTACAACAGTAGTGTAGGAGTTGATTACATGTGCCTTTAGAGTATACACATCTGGCTCAGAGCCTGAAAAACATGGAGGAAACTGGACTGGAAGTGTTGAAAAGATGCTGCAAGAATGACATGGAAAATGACATGGGCAAAAGACAATGTAGTGGAGATGCTATTGTGTGCGGTGCATCTGTAATGTGGTATTGCCCACCAACACATATAACACAAACAAATCCCTTTTATAATGTCTTCTTGTTTTCCTGCCCGAGTCAGTGTGTGTTTGCTCATTTCTTTGACCTTTTCTTGTATTTGTTGGTGTTTGATATATTGACAGCTTAGCACTGATTGAGCTTTGTGTTTTTGTCACACCCCTCCTTGCACATCTGTCCTCAATGCTGCAGATGTTCGAAAGCATTGACGGCTGTTTAGCATTCGGTGCCATAGGGTATTCAAACATAAAAAACATAATTTTCCATGTTTTTTTTATTTAATCTGAATGGTGGCTTGTTAAAGTATAAGACAAATGTTTGGTATATATAAATATTTTGGTCAAGCTCAGGATATTATGTTTCATTACCATCCCCAGTTACTGTGTGTCCACCATTTTATGCTAAACTCGGCTATTGCTACATGTGTGATGCTAATCAAGCTAGCATATAAACATATATTTGATAGATATATTCACCATATTTTCTAAATGTAAAACAAATGATCAGTTCCACGACAAATGAGCATAACAGGGTGGACATGTTAAGCTTTACCGCAACAGTCAAGTTCTTTAAAACATTAAAAGAAGTTGATTTTCCCACTCAAAATGTATCCTTCTTCTTCTTGAGTCATACAAATAGTAGAATAGTAAAGGGGCGTGTCCATGGATTCAAATCAGAGTAACAGGGGGGACATTCAAACGGGACACACACTTTATTTTCAATACAAATGAATTAATAACAATTTAATTTGGTGAGGAATATTAGCAAAAGGGTTATACAATACAACAGTGACAAACATGTGGAATTTGTTTGATTTATTTTTGTATATCTGTTACAGAAGTTGAGCAAACATGATTGGGGACACAGCAATGTGGCCTACCTGTGCTAAAACCAGAGTAATTGTTTAGAATTTGGAATATCCTGGCTAAATAACATTGTTGTGTTATGGTAGAGGGTATACACGTTTAAAACCAAGCTTTTAAAAATTAAGCATTCGACCTTTAAAATACAAAACATATGATATAACGTGGTGGGGACCTAAATGGCACCGAATGGAACGACCCGGCTGTTGAAGATGGCTATGGGCTAAATATACAACACATCTTGTATTGTTTCCTGTGAGTGATTCATTGTGTTGAATACACGATCTTTGTGCACATAGCTGACGAGCTCTCTCCATGACGACCGAAAAGAGGAGAGAGCTCCAGGAAAAGGACCAATCAGAGGAGAGATACAACAGAGAGGCAGTGAGATGGGAGAGGATTGGTGGAGAGGATCATAGCACCACCAGTGAGATGCAATCCGAGAGGAGACATGGAGAGTATTTGAGAGTCGTTTAGATTCTGCTTTTAGGAGGTTTTGTAAGAAAATACCAACATACCTTGATATTGGAAACAAGACTCAGCTTTATATAACATGTATTTATGGTTTAGTGTTGTTCGAGTGTGTATTTTGCACTTTCAAAAGGATTGTTAAAATGCTAAACAAGGCTTATTTTCTGTTGTCCCCAGCTTTTTGGCACACTTTCAGTAACCGACTAGACTAGAATATTGTAGTGAAAGTTGCATCCTTACCGTGTGTGTTCCTCTCCTGCAACAAACAGACGCGCAACAGGAATGCGCTCGGACGCGTCGCTGTTTCACCATCGTATCCAAAAAAACCGAACAATATGTAAAGTAAAGTGTTAACTCGCTTCTGTTCAGTCCGAGGCAGCAGCAGCAGCTTCCTGCCTGCCTGCCTGCCTGCCTGCCTGTCTGTCCACTGTGTCCAGAGACAGATCAGCTGCTCAGCGCTGATGAGCTTCGACCATTTGTTCCACGGTCCATTTAGCAGACCTACAGCCCTCCCTATTGTTCTGCAGTGCAGGACCTCTCATGCATGTGCAACTTGTAGCGTTAAAACAACAAAAAGTGAACAATGTGTTTCAAAATAAAAGTTGAAACCTAAAAAAACGCACAAACAAACTTCGAAAGTCACCGACATGACAGAGAACCCCTCTTCACTGAACAGGTCTTCACTCACATATGAATTACCACAGTTATGTATGGAACAAAAGCCAAATCAGGCTGCAGGGACGCAGGACAAACCCCTCTTTGTGTTTCCTTTGTTGGCCTCACTGTATGTCGCTGTGGCCCCAATCTGGGACAGGGGCCCATTGTGCCAACCGGTGTCCATGGAAACGAGCAGGCATTCACTTAAATAAAAGTTGGTGGTGTTATTGCCGGGAAATTGAAAACAGCATGGCGTCACCACAGGCACCTTAGACAAGACTTATTCTGATGGAAACAATGTTTTTGTGATATATCATCCATGCATGTGAAAAAGCCAATTAGAGGAAAAGCAAGTGCTGAAACCACCTCAGTGTAAACAAGTGTGGTACATATAAGATTGATTCGTTTTTAGGTAAAGGATAATGCCTCTATACAAACTGGTGTTTTTATACATGTTATGTGTAATTATTACGTCTGTATTATTGTTATATATGCATCATGTACACGTCCAGGGTCAACATTATTGTTTTATATGTCCAAATGACGTTAGTTGTATATCAAGTGTATATATGTACAGTATTCTTCTATTATTTGTTTATTGTTATCAGACAATGATACTACAGATTTATTCAATTATTATTTAAATATTTCGTTTAGTTATTGCATTCATTTGTATAGTACTGTATCATGTCTGTATCATCTTTTCTTTCATTTGTATTTTCTTTGGTTTTACACGCTCGAAAAAAATTAATAAACTAAACTAACTAAACTATATAAAAAAATATTTTATTTTATTTTTAAATCCTTATTTATCTATTAATGTGTTTGTCTTTCTGTGTGTATTTTGTATCTGGAAAGGCATTGATACAATCTGCCTCATTGGATGTGTGTGTAGGAAACTATAAAATCATATTATGAATTAAAAATAAGAAAGGAATGTAGAAATAAGAATAAATACAACATAAATAAATAAAAAATAAAAATGTATTTATCTATTTTATTGAATTAATTAATAAAACATGTATAATATTTAACAGTTTACATACCTTTTGAATCCTGTACATTAAACAACACGATGGACCAACACTGCCCTCCTGTGGTCAGAGTAGAAACTGCAGCGCTTCTTTTAATTGGCTTACAGCTTCGTGATGTCACTTCCTGCGTATGACTTTCCCCGGGAAGCAGATTTTGGCGCGCGGTGTGTGCTGTTGTTGTGTTGACCTGCCAGTCAGTGAGCAAAACGTCACAGTTATTAAAGATTTATTAAAGTTATGGCTCCGGTTTCTAACCCAGAGAAAGATATGGATGCTCCTGATGCTCCGGACGGCGGTGAGTTCTTGTTATCGAGTTGAATACTAGCTTAATTTAGCTACAATACACAGGGAGAGTTAGCTAACATTAGCTTACTTTTGTCCCACCCATAACAAGGGACATGCTGAGGCGATCACGCTGTGTGTGTTTTAATGAGTGAAGGTAGACATTGTATTTAAGTTAGCCACCTGTCATGTTCTGGCGCTGTGTGTAACATTAAGCACTCTTTACAATCCATTACAGCAGTACTTAGATGGCGTTATCGAAATGCCGACATGTCTTTGTCTTTAATAAGCAGATGCAAAAGCTAAATGTGACTTATTGGAGTGTTTGTTGAGTTAAATGTCTGCAACCTGTGCTTTCAAACCGGGCTCCTGGTCGTCATGTCTGTGTGTAGTGGTGGAAAGTAACTAAGTAGATTTACTAAAGTACTGTACTTAAGTAAGTTGAGGTACTCAGGCTTTACTCGAGTATGTAATGTATTTCTACTTTGTACTTTTCTTCCACTACATGTATTAATACCTTTAGTTACTTCACAGATGTGGATGAATGATGTGAAATCTAACCAAGTGTTGAATCAGACTTTAGTTCCACCTGGAGTGAATCCACCAGCTACCCTGCAGTCTACAAAGTACTTCAGACTAGCTGCACCTTCACCAGCTACCCTGCAGTCTACAAAGTACTTCAGACTAGCTGCACCTCCACCAGCTACCCTGCAGTCTACAAAGTACTTCAGACTAGCTGCACCTCCACCAGCTACCCTGCAGTCTACAAAGTACTTCAGACTAGCTGCTCCTCCACCAGCTACCCTGCAGTCTACAAAGTACTTCAGACTAGCTGCACCTCCACCAGCTACCCTGCAGTCTACAAAGTACTTCAGACTAGCTGCACCTCCACCAGCTACCCTGCAGTCTACAAAGTACTTCAGACTAGCTGCACCTCCACCAGCTACCCTGCAGTCTGCAAAGTACTTCAGACTAGCTGCACCTCCACCAGCTACCCTGCAGTCTGCAAAGTACTTCAGACTAGCTGCACCTCCACCAGCTACCCTGCAGTCTACAAAGTACTTCAGACTAGCTGCACCTCCACCAGCTACCCTGCAGTCTACAAAGTACTTCAGACTAGCTGCACCTCCACCAGCTACCCTGCAGTCTGCAAAGTACTTCAGACTAGCTGCACCTCCACCAGCTACCCTGCAGTCTACAAAGTACTTCAGACTAGCTGCACCTCACCAGCTACCCTGCAGTCTACAAAGTACTTCAGACTAGCTGCACCTTCACCAGCTACCCTGCAGTCTACAAAGTACTTCAGACTAGCTGCACCTTCACCAGCTACCCTGCAGTCTACAAAGTACTTCAGACTAGCTGCACCTTCACCAGCTACCCTGCAGTCTACAAAGTACTTCAGACTAGCTGCACCTTCACCAGCTACCCTGCAGTCTACAAAGTACTTCAGACTAGCTGCACCTCCACCAGCTACCCTGCAGTCTACAAAGTACTTCAGACTAGCTGCACCTCCACCAGCTACCCTGCAGTCTACAAAGTACTTCAGACTAGCTGCTCCTTCACCAGCTACCCTGCAGTCTACAAAGTACTTCAGACTAGCTGCACCTTCACCAGCTACCCTGCAGTCTACAAAGTACTTCAGACTAGCTGCACCTTCACCAGCTACCCTGCAGTCTACAAAGTACTTCAGACTAGCTGCACCTTCACCAGCTACCCTGCAGTCTACAAAGTACTTCAGACTAGCTGCACCTCCACCAGCTACCCTGCAGTCTACAAAGTACTTCAGACTAGCTGCACCTCCACCAGCTACCCTGCAGTCTACAAAGTACTTCAGACTAGCTGCACCTCCACCAGCTACCCTGCAGTCTACAAAGTACTTCAGACTAGCTGCACCTCCACCAGCTACCCTGCAGTCTACAAAGTACTTCAGACTAGCTGCACCTCCACCAGCTACCCTGCAGTCTACAAAGTACTTCAGACTAGCTGCACCTCCACCAGCTACCCTGCAGTCTACAAAGTACTTCAGACTAGCTGCACCTCCACCAGCTACCCTGCAGTCTACAAAGTACTTCAGACTAGCTGCACCCTCCACCAGCTACCCTGCAGTCTACAAAGTACTTCAGACTAGCTGCACCTCCACCAGCTACCCTGCAGTCTACAAAGTACTTCAGACTAGCTGCACCTCCACCAGCTACCCTGCAGTCTACAAAGTACTTCAGACTAGCTGCACCTCCACCAGCTACCCTGCAGTCTACAAAGTACTTCAGACTAGCTGCACCTTCACCAGCTACCCTGCAGTCTACAAAGTACTTCAGACTAGCTGCACCTTCACCAGCTACCCTGCAGTCTACAAAGTACTTCAGACTAGCTGCACCTTCACCAGCTACCCTGCAGTCTACAAAGTACTTCAGACTAGCTGCACCTTCACCAGCTACCCTGCAGTCTACAAAGTACTTCAGACTAGCTGCACCTTCACCAGCTACCCTGCAGTCTACAAAGTACTTCAGACTAGCTGCACCTCCACCAGCTACCCTGCAGTCTACAAAGTACTTCAGACTAGCTGCACCTCCACCAGCTACCCTGCAGTCTACAAAGTACTTCAGACTAGCTGCTCCTTCACCAGCTACCCTGCAGTCTACAAAGTACTTCAGACTAGCTGCACCTTCACCAGCTACCCTGCAGTCTACAAAGTACTTCAGACTAGCTGCACCTCCACCAGCTACCCTGCAGTCTACAAAGTACTTCAGACTAGCTGCACCTCCACCAGCTACCCTGCAGTCTACAAAGTACTTCAGACTAGCTGCACCTCCACCAGCTACCCTGCAGTCTACAAAGTACTTCAGACTAGCTGCACCTCCACCAGCTACCCTGCAGTCTACAAAGTACTTCAGACTAGCTGCACCCTCCACCAGCTACCCTGCAGTCTACAAAGTACTTCAGACTAGCTGCACCTTCACCAGCTACCCTGCAGTCTACAAAGTACTTCAGACTAGCTGCACCTCCACCAGCTACCCTGCAGTCTACAAAGTACTTCAGACTAGCTGCACCTCCACCAGCTACCCTGCAGTCTACAAAGTACTTCAGACTAGCTGCACCTCCACCAGCTACCCTGCAGTCTACAAAGTACTTCAGACTAGCTGCACCTTCACCAGCTACCCTGCAGTCTACAAAGTACTTCAGACTAGCTGCACCTTCACCAGCTACCCTGCAGTCTACAAAGTACTTCAGACTAGCTGCACCTTCACCAGCTACCCTGCAGTCTACAAAGTACTTCAGACTAGCTGCACCTTCACCAGCTACCCTGCAGTCTACAAAGTACTTCAGACTAGCTGCACCTCCACCAGCTACCCTGCAGTCTACAAAGTACTTCAGACTAGCTGCACCTTCACCAGCTACCCTGCAGTCTACAAAGTACTTCAGACTAGCTGCACCTCCACCAGCTACCCTGCAGTCTACAAAGTACTTCAGACTAGCTGCACCTTCACCAGCTACCCTGCAGTCTACAAAGTACTTCAGACTAGCTGCACCTCCACCAGCTACCCTGCAGTCTACAAAGTACTTCAGACTAGCTGCACCTCCACCAGCTACCCTACAGTCTACAAAGTACTTCAGACTAGCTGCACCTTCACCAGCTACCCTGCAGTCTACAAAGTACTTCAGACTAGCTGCTCCTCCACCAGCTACCCTGCAGTCTACAAAGTACTTCAGACTAGCTGCTCCTCCACCAGCTACCCTGCAGTCTACAAAGTACTTCAGACTAGCTGCACCTCCACCAGCTACCCTGCAGTCTACAAAGTACTTCAGACTAGCTGCACCTTCACCAGCTCTGAGGACACTTTCATGATCAATCATTATAAAACATATCATATATATTATTCTGAAATGGACCAATCTGCACAACGACTACTTTCACTGTCTTTACTATATTTAGATGAGAATACTTTCTACTTTCACTTGAGGAACATTTTGAATGCAGGACTTTCACTGTAACAGAGTATTCCTACACTCTGGTACTTCTACTTTCACTCAAGTACAAGATCTGAGTACTTCTATCTTTACTCAAGTACGAGATCTGAGTACTTCTACTTTTAATCAAGTATGAGATCTGAGTACTTCTACTTTTACTCAAGTACAAGATCTGAGTACTTCTACTTTTACTCAAGTATGATATCTGAGTACTTCTACTTTTACTCAAGTACAAGATCTGAGTACTTCTACTTTTACTCAAGTATGAGATCTGAGTACTTCTACTTTTAATCAAGTATGAGATCTGAGTACTTCTACTTTTACTCAAGTACAAGATCTGAGTACTTCTACTTTTAATCAAGTACGAGATCTGAGTACTTCTACTTTTACTCAAGTACCAGATCTGAGTACTTCTACTTTTACTCAAGTACGAGATCCGAGTACTTCTACTTTTACTCAAGTACGAGATCCGAGTACTTCTACTTTTACTCAAGTCCAAGATCTGAGTACTTCTACTTTTACTAAAGTACAAGATCTGAGTACTTCTACTTTTACTCAAGTCCAAGATCTGAGTACTTCTACTTTTACTCAAGTACAAGATCTGAGTACTTCTACTTTTACTCAAGTACAAGATCTGAGTACTTCTACTTTTACTCAAGTCCAAGATCTGAGTACTTCTACTTTTACTCAAAGTACAAGACCTGAGTACTTCTACTTTTACTCAAGTACAATATCTGAGTACTTCTACTTTTACTCAAGTACAAGATCAGAGTACTTCTACTTTTACTCAAGTCCAAGATCTGAGTACTTCTACTTTTACTAAAGTCCAAGATCTGAGTACTTCTACCTTTACTCAAGTCCAAGATCTGAGTACTTCTACTTTTAATCAAGTACGAGATCCGAGTACTTCTACTTTTACTCAAGTACGAGATCCGAGTACTTCTACTTTTACTCAAGTACAAGATCTGAGTATTTCTAGTTTTACTCAAGTACGAGATCTGAGTACTTCTAATTTACTCAAGTACAAGATCTGAGTACTTACTCCACCTGTGTGTGTGTGTGTGTGTGTGTGTCTCTCTCAGATGCTGGGGGGCTGGCCATGTCTCGCTCCAGACGAGAGAAGAAGGAGAAGACGGGCAGGAAATCTGCTCTGGAGCAACTGAAGAAAGCCAAAAGGGGCGAGAAGATCAAATATGAGGTGAGGCACTTAATAGTAAACATCTGTGTTTAATCGAGTCATAATACTCTCATAATATGTACGTGCAAATACATTACAGCAATTATAGGTAATTGGTTACACAATGGACTCAGTCTTCAACACGCGTGGCAGGGCTATCTTTTAGAACATTAGGGTGAACAAGTCTTCATGTCTTCCAGGTGGAGAAGTTTTCCAGCGTGTACGAAGAGGTGGACGAGCAGCAGTACTCTGAGATGGTACGAGGACGGCAAGAGGACGACTGGATCATTGATGACGGTGAGTCTCGCTCGCTTGTTCACACCGTCAGAACATGCCTTGATGTATGAAAAGATAACATGTTTTAACTGAGTTGTTTTGGAGTTCTGATGCGAGAGTTTCTCTTCAGACGGGACGGGATACGTGGAGGACGGGAGAGAAATCTTCGACGATGATTTGGACGATGATGTAGTGGAAAACAACAAAGGTAAACGTTCATAATGATAATGCATATCATTTACATAGCACACTTTAACCTGTTAAGCTTTTGTGTCTCGGGGCTTCTTAACATTTATGAAACTGTTAATGTTCCACGCTCTCTTAACGGGAAGGAACTCGGCTAACTGACGAAACGAACCATTTTTACCGAAACAAAACGCAAGTCTCACAAGAAGCGTCTAAATGAGCCCCGAGCGGGAAAATGCTATCGCACTTAGCACAGAGCTCACAGCTTAAATCCCCTTATTACTTATCGTATCTGCACAAACACGATATCGATTAGCAAGCTGACATTCCACGGATTCCAGAAATATTAGTATCATCACTGAGCGATGCGGACTCGCGACAGGGGAAGCGAAAACAGACATCACAACACGTAGCTTCACGGAGGAAGTTTAAACACGCTGCTGAAGGTTATCCAGGGTTAATCCGGTGGTTGGTTAATCCAGTGGATAACTCCCCAAACAGGAAACCTACCAGTTCCCCCCCACTGCCTCTGCCCCCTCCCTCCATGCTGGTTCCTCCGGGTTTGGATCCCGGTAATAGTTCTGGTCGTAAAGAACCGGGTGATTTGCTCCCGTAACTTCTCGTTTGGAATATGAGGAAATGAACTGCGGTCTGGCTCTCCCTGCTTACACGCGGTGTGATTGGCTAGCGCTTCTACTGTCAGATTTGCATAAACGTGTTTGATTGGCTGGCGCTTCCAGCTCAGCTTCAAAAGTTGAACATTGCTCAACTTTGGAATCCTGGAAATCCTGGAAATCTTCGCTTCGCTCCCCCACAATGCAGTGCGGCGAAAAGCGAGGCAAAGTGACGTCATCCCCCATTCAAAGTCAACGGGCAGAGAAGCGGTGGAAGTTTCGTCTGAAGCTGCTGCGTGGACGGGCCGTGAGAGTGGGGCGGTGTGCAGTAAATAGCTTTGTACCGGTAGTGATGTTTGTGTGAAATGCTTTGTCTGCAGGAAAGGCCGGTTCCAAAGGAGCGGCCTCAAAGAAAAATATGAAGAAACCTGTCGTCGCCAAGTCCAACACCATCAAGAGCCTCTTCATGAACAGCAACGTGAAGAGACCGGCGGAGGTGAGTTTTCTACGTCTGGGTCTTTACTGGAAATAAACGTCTCCTGTCTTTGCATCGACCGTTTGATGATCGTCTGTCCCGCAGAAAGACGTGGATCTGTCCAAAGACGACCTGTTGGGAGACATCTTACAGGACCTGCACTCTGAGGTTGGTACCGTAATCGCATAGACCAGGGGTTTCCAAAGTGTGGGAAGGGGAGCGCATCAGAACAGCCGCGCCCCCCTCCCAATTATTATTGCTGTTGCTGCTGCTATAATGCATTTCTAAGAGGTCCAGAAATGACTCACACACACCAAGAGAGAAACAGGTGTGTGTGACTGTGACTGTGAGAGACTGTGACTGTGTGAGAGACTGTGTGTGTGCGTGCGTGTGTGTGAGAGAGACTGTGTGTGTGTGTGTGTGTGTGTCTGACTGTGTGTGTGTGTGTGTGCTGACTGTGTGTGTGTGAGACTGTGTGACTGTGTGTGTGTGTCTATCGTGCTGATTCGACTGACTGCACCGATGTGATTGGCTGAGCAGCACCACCTCCTTAAAACATGAAACAATAACTTTTTAAAACCTTTTTATGTTTTAAACATTTTCTTAAAACATTTTCAACATTTTCAACATCGTGGATGAATCCGTAAAAGCTCCCGGCGACACACCGAACGCCAACTTCGACACACCGAACGCCAACTTTGGTCTAGACATGGCTGAGTGCCAACACAATGAAACGGCAACTAATCACTTTATTTTTTTGAGACACTGCTTAGTTTCCACTGGATTTCTCCATTTCTCTCTCTGCCTCCGTCTCCCCAGAAACCGTCTCTTCTCACTCCTCCTCCGGGGATCGCGCTGAAGAAAAAGAAGTCCCTGGGACCCCCCATGAACCCCTTTTCCATCAGGCAGAAGGTATCCCGCGAGCTTCCATGTGAAGCCTCTGTACACTTCATCACGAGCCACGTCACGTTCTCCTCACCTGTCTGTCTCTTCTGCACCAGGAGTCACCGTCGGGTAGCGGGCAGAAGGCGAAGCTCATCATCAGACCGCCGCCCTCTGACCCGACCCCCCGACCTTCATCCCGCCTCCCCTCCTCTTCATCAGCTGCTCCCGTGAAGAAGCAGGGGGCGGCAGTGGAGAAGATGGAGGAAGAGCAAGGTGAGACAGGCGGAGGGTCCGCATTCGAAACATTCCATTCCTTTCCCAAGGTGATGTCTTTAAATGTTTTGTAAGTCCAACACCGAAAGCATTTCACTTCGTTCTGATTACGATATATGATATGAAAACATACAGGAATTGAAGAAAAGACTTTAATGCTATACAATTTATCCAACTATATTTAACCGGATGAAGGATTTTAGTCCCGGACGTCTGGATCTTAAGTTATCGGAGCAACGAGCTGAGCTAGCTCGGTTAGCGGCGCCGAACTGGAGAAACACATGAAACGACTTTGTTCAGTGTTTCTACCTTTGATCTCCGGGTCCGGTTGCTTTGGAGATTTGATCGGTGGTTTGCTGTCACTCACTCAAGAACCCCTGACATGAGAGCCGCGCGAGTTTCCCTTTTGTAGCAAGCAGCAAAATAATTGTAACATGACGTGTTTGAGTTAATTTGCCTACTTAATATCGCACGCATGCAGCCCGAGACCCACGCCTACTCTGCCTCTGATTGGCTAACCCTAACCCACAACATCTCGCTCCTCCTGCCCAAACCTCACCAATCAGAGTCACTCCTGCCTAAACCTAACCAATCAGAGTCACTCCTGCCCAAACCTAACCAGACACACTCCTGCCCAAACCTAACCAATCAGAGAAACCACAGTTTTCTATACAGCGGACTACAACATGGATGTTCAATAAGAATGAGGGACTACTGTAAACTCATCTAGAGACTCTGCACCGTGCTCTGATGCTGCTGCTTTGCTTTGTGAACGTGGACAACAGAGAAACATATTCTTCAGGACCAAAGCTGGAACTGAAATAAAAAGGAAAGTGAAACTTATGCTCCTCACCCTCTCCCTCCGGTCCACATTAATACAAATGATCCCAATACGTATGATTGATGAACTAAAGATCTTAAAATCAATACAGATGTATTTATTATAAACGTTAGTCCTTAACATCTATCACTGTGTATATCACCATTCAGACATCTTTTAGAAGTTGAACAAACTCCCACACAGCTCAGTGAAGACTGAGATGTTGACTTTATTTGATCATTTCAGTGAAAACTAACGTTCATATTTCTCTCTTTGATTATAATACTGATGAACGATCAGAACAAAGTACTTTGGCAACTTACCACCTACGTTTTAAAATGCTTAATAAGCACCGTAACTTTCATGATATCATTTCTCCGTCATCATCGGTTGTTTCCGTGAACGGCCGACTGTTGTGTGACGGCAAATGCTGCGGCTGCAATGCATTGTGGGGCAGCATTTTCGCTTCTCCTGTCGGCGAGGGAGGTCCAGTGGTTCCTAAGCTAAAGGAGGTGATAAAGGAAGTTTGAAACCTCCTTTCCTTTCATGTAGAGAATTGGAACGGCTCTTATCACGGCTGCTACTGAGGGACTTCCGGGTCATTTCACTCCGTCAGGAAGGTTCCTAAGCTGAACGGACTATTCCACTTCAGCCCAGCTCTATATGCAACTAGCTTTTTCTTGATCCTAGCAACAAGCATGCACTCACCTCTTTGTGACGATGTGTTTCTCAGCGGACGACGCTCTGGGGTTCGATGAGGTGGACTTTGACGAGCCGATGGAGGTCGGACTTGAGGACGAGAAGCCTGCGGTTAAAGATGATCCCGAGCCTCCGTCTGAAGCAGCAGAAGTGAAGGTGGAGCCGAAAGCAGAGCCTCAGGATCCTGTCTTAGTGTAAGTCGGCTTTGTTTGCTCCGACAGCTTCAGGAGATATAGATGTGTCCTGCTTCAATCCAAGAGTGCACTTCATAGAGACTTCTTGCTCTATTTCATTTACATGTTTGTATTTTACTATATCTGTGGGAGGAGCTCGGGTCAGCTGTAGCTTATGAGCATATGTCAAGAACAACGTTGAATCTTGATTTGAAAAAAATGCATTAAAGTCAACTTTATTGTCAGTCTGTCAGTTTGTGTGTACAGACAGAGAGATTTGATTTTTAAAACAAATGTTAATTGTTTTAAACATACACCCACCCTGCAAAAGAGTCGGAACAAACCTAATGCACACAATCAAATAAATAAACAGATTTTCATGACTACCAAATAAATATCATTTGAAAGCGTTTTACCCATTTAAAAACATCCAGACAGAGAGACAGACAGAGAGACAGACAGAGAGACAGACAGAGAGAGAGACAGAGAGACAGACAGACAGACAGAGAGACAGACAGACAGACAGACAGACAGACAGACAGACAGACAGAGAGACAGACAGAGAGACAGACAGAGAGAGACAGAGAGAGAGAGACAGACAGACAGAGAGAGAGACAGAGAGACAGACAGAGAGACAGACAGACAGAGAGACAGAGAGACAGAGAGACAGACAGAGAGACAGACAGACAGACAGACAGACAGACAGACAGAGAGACAGACAGACAGACAGACAGACAGACAGACAGGCAGACAGACAGACAGACAGACAGACAGACAGACAGAGAGACAGAGAGACAGACAGAGAGACAGAGAGACAGACAGACAGACAGACAGACAGACAGACAGACAGAGAGACAGAGAGACAGAGAGACAGACAGACAGACAGGCAGGCAGACAGACAGACAGACAGACAGGCAGGCAGGCAGGCAGACAGGCAGACAGACAGAGAGACAGACAGACAGAAATACCGTTTCCCACAATCCCGAATACAAAACCAAATATATATAAAGTATGTACACACCTCAGGGTTTCCGCTAGGATTTTTTCGGTTTTGAATTTACCGGTTTTAAATACATTTTACCAGCTAAACACCGGTAATTACCGGCTAACGGAAACCCTGATACACCTAAATATACACAATCAAAAGACACATGTTTATATAATAAAAGCACAACAATCAATGTATACAAAAACAACAATATCTTTGAGAATGTACATTGGTGTAAGACTGTCCATAGCAGCGTTAAAAACACACCGGGCCAACCTGCTAAGACCTGACAAGTTGCCATAGCAGCTTCAGTTTTAGCGTCTTTCTCCTCCTCCTCCTCCTCCAGGTCCAGCAGGGCGGGCAGCTCGTGGGGTCAGCAGGAGGAAGGAGGGGTCAGCGAGGCTCAAGTGGAGGTGCAGGTCGACTCCAGCAAACTCCCGTTGGTGGAGGGAGCGGACGGGGAGCAGGTTTTCCGCTTCTATTGGTTGGACGCCTTCGAAGACGCCTACAACCAACCAGGTAAAGCATCCCGACACTACTTTCCCATCTGCTTGCCCAGAAGCCTTTTAACTTGTTTTAGCACCTAGCGTATTTACAATGTTGTCTCTTTTATGCATGTGTTTTATGAATCTGACATTCCATTGTGTTTATTTACCGTGTTCCTTTCTCTCGCTGAGCGTTAATGATGCCGTGAAGCACTTTGAATCGCCTCTGTGTCTGAAAATGTGCGATATAAATACCTTAGCTTGCCGTTATGAAGTAAAGTGAAGTTCTGGAGCACTGCCTGACATTTGACCTCCTTGGCCCAGGTGTGGTGTACCTGTTTGGAAAAGTGTGGATTGAGTCTGCCGCGTCTCACGTCAGCTGCTGCGTCTCCGTGAAGAACATCGAGAGGACCATGTACCTCCTGCCGAGGGAACATGTACGTTTCACGCTCTCTCATTCCCGCCAACATGTTATGGAAACAATACTTTGTGTTCCGCTTTTTGTACAGTTAAAAATATCACTTGTAGTAAAACTCTTATTTCTGTGTTACAAGGTGTGGTAACATGTCTAAATGATACTTACTAATATACTTATTTAATGAATAGTTGGTTGAAAGTTCTGATGTTCAATTTTGTAAATAGTTAGATTTTCCAGTTTCTTATATTTATATAAATAGTTGGTTGAAAAAAACATATTTATAATAAATTGTTGGTTGAAAAAAAAGGTCGAATGCTCAATGTGTATTTGTACACATCACATGCACCTTGGTATGTAACATGAAGTCAGTATTCAGTCCTGATGTATCTCCGTCCCTGCTGTGGTGAAAGTAGCGTGATAAACACCTGTTTTACTCAAAATTCGAATTAATTTTTTTTCATTTTAGACATGAATTACACATTTATATACAGTGTAATTCAAATATTTCACTGCTTTTGTGATCCTAAGACTTTGGTAACCAAATCTAAAACACCAAAACATTTCGATCACATGAGAAAATTTGTGTTTTCACAAGAGTTTTGAAGATTTTCCGAAAATCGGATGTAACATTTGAAGCTTTTGAGCTACTTATCTCATCAAACAGTGCTCTAAGGTGAGTCAATATGCATATATAGCAATACCAGAGATTGTCCTGAACATTTTGACATGTAACACATGGGGTGCCATGTGAGAAGAAATACATTTAAAAGGGGATTTAAGAAAACATCAAAAATTCGAGAAAATACCCTTAGACTCCAGAGGGTTGAGTAACAACGGTGTCGTAATCAGTCTTCAACTGTTTTGTTCGTGTTTTCCTCAACAGAAAGTGAACACGAAGAGCGGGGAGGTGTCCGACTCTCCCGTGGGGATGATGGACGTCTATCAGGAGTTTAACGAGCTCTCCGAGAAGTTCAGGATCATGAAATTCAAATCCAAGGTGGGCGCTAACCCGGCTCACGCACTGGAGATGTGTGAGGTTTGACGTGTGCGTAACTCTGGCTTGTTTTCTGCAGAAAGTGGAGAAGAGCTACGCCTTTGAAATCCCTGACATCCCCTCTCAGAGCGAGTACCTGGAAGTCCGATATTCTGTGAGTGGACGCACCTCATCTTGTGGTTTTAGGTCCAGGCCGTGTTTTGGAAGACATTTGAGGACATTTCACCGGCTGCAATGAAATAGTAGACATTAGGGGACAGTATACATTGAAACTCTCCCCTTCTCATTGTCCTCTCTTTTTCCTGATATGCATCTTATACAATGTTCACATTTTTGCGAACTCCTCCTCGGAAAATGATCGTAAAAATTCCAACCCAGGACAAGTTCCACTCATATCCGATGTGATGCTAAATTGCGAAGAGAATAGTTGATGGCTCAATCGTGGAAGCTAACAGCGAAGACACCATTTACATGTCGCAAATTACTCCAAACTACTCGCATGTAGTTTTTCCGATATTCACGAAACGCTGTCTACGCATTGCTCTTATGATTGCACACATATTTCAAATTGCCTTCCATTAGCCCCGCCCCCCAAGAAGTCGGCCATTTTGAAAAATGTGCCTTTTTCGCACGTTTTTGCAAACTCCTCCTAGGGGAATAATCGGAAAAAATCCAATCCAGGACAAGTTAAGCGCATATACAATATGATGCTACTTTGCGAAGAATGTACCATTTTTGACCATTTATATGAAGGTCACCTATCATGCTTTATCATTTTTAGCTGAGCTCATGCGGGACCCGGCAGCTACCGTCTAAACTAAATGCTGCCGTGATGAAACGCCATATCATGGATCATCAAGGATCTGAAACAGTCTGGAGCTCAAAGGCTTTCTATCTCTACTTCCTGCTTCTTCACACACATGCTCTCCA
Organism: Champsocephalus esox; assembly: GCA_036324585.1. Classification (NCBI taxonomy): domain Eukaryota; kingdom Metazoa; phylum Chordata; class Actinopteri; order Perciformes; family Channichthyidae; genus Champsocephalus; species Champsocephalus esox. Next base: position 10,579,729 of record CM070496.1, on the reverse strand, counting down.
GCGCAGGTTAGCTCTGAGTGTTAGCGATGCTAATGTAAACACCGACCATATTACGTCCAAAACAGTCGGGCATTGTTTCTGATAGCAACGTTTTTGATTGGCCCGTGGGTCCACATTTCAGATGTGACGTCATATCGGACGCAAATCTAGATCAGCTCCGTTGTTCCCCGTTTTTAGAGATGTGGGTACGGAGGGAAAGAGAGAGGGGTTTATTTCCTGACGCTGCGTGAGTCGCCGGGGATACATGTTGATGTATACAAGACATCAGAAAATGCGTTTTGCATGATAGGTCCCCTTTAAGTGAATAACAGAAGGGATGTTTCGTGACTGAGGCATCTTTGACATCGTGAGGTGTAATAACAGTCACACAAACAATACATTACAATATGTTGGTAATTGGACCAAGCAACCTTGTTCTTTTGGTGATGGAACTGGTTATCAGATCATCCGTAGTTTGTTGAAAAGGCAATTTGTTCCATTCTGTATATGTTGTTAACTTTATCTATCCATTCTTCACTCGTGGGGGAATCGGGAAGCAAGGTGCCGGCCTTTATGTTGTTATAACTTGTGTTTATCTCATGAGGTCTTCTTTGTCTCTGCAGGCCGAGTTCCCCGCGCTGCCGTTGGACCTGAAGGGGGCGACCTTCTCTCACACCTTTGGCACCAACATCTCCAGTCTGGAGCACTTCCTCCTCAGCCGGAAGATAAAAGGCCCGTGCTGGCTCGACATCAAGACACCACGTAAGTCACTCGGTCCTACTTTTAGAATACGTCCTTTGTGTTTTAGGGTTACATCCATGTGCTTAAAGCTTTTTGGTGCATTTCTGTTTATTCTGCGCACATACTTCACAACATGTGTACATCTAAAGAAACGTACGGCTTTAATCCATATTTTTTTACATTTAGCCTTATGAGTTCTATAGATTTAAAGGGACTTCATGTAAAGGCTAAATCAATTTATCCAATTAACTTGTGTTTGAGGATTTTAAGCAACATATATTCAAAGCTCCAATTTAAAGCTTCAATAGAAATGTCCAATGTTTACAAATGAATCTGGTACATGTCTAGTATGTGAAAAAAAACT